>PVKA01040881.1:0-18422 GCA_004027165.1 Ctenomys sociabilis | reverse complement strand
CCCAGTTCTGAAAAAAAAAAAAAAAAAGAAAAAGAAAAAACACATTTGAAATGGTACAGAATTTCACTAAACAAAATAAATGGTAGGCATTCAATAATGATTGCTATCACATTGCATGCTGTTGGCTTCAAATTAGCAGAGGAATGGATTTAAAGTGTGGTGTTTTTTATGCAGTGGAGTACTACTCAGTTATAAAAAGATAAATTCAAGGCTTTTTTTTTTTTTTTTGTCTTTTTGAGACAGGGTCTCACTATGCAGTTCAGGCTGGCCTTAAGCTCACTTTGTAGCTCAGGCTGATCTTGAACTCACAACAATCCTCCTGCCTCAGCCTCCCTAGTGCTGGGATTACAGGCCTGCGCCACCATGCCTGGCTCAATTCAAGGCTTTTTAGGTAAATGGATGCAGCTAGAGACCATACTCATAGATGAAATAAATCAGGGCTGCATGTGCAAGCATTGTATCGTCTCCCTAATGTAGGAACCTAAGAGGGCAGGTAGAACCCAGAGGGTACAATGGATTCTGTGAAAGGGAAAGAAACTGCTCAAAGGGAAGAAATGACGGGGATGAGGGAAAGGAGGAAAGAAAGAAGGGAGGGGAATAATAGATGGACACACACAGGCTCGCTTGGGTGATCGTATAATGCCGATTTTTACAAATGCCCATTTTTGGATTGATATTTTACTTATTTATTTGTATTTCATTTTTTGGTAGAACCGGGGATTGAACTCAGGCCCTTGTGCTTGCCAGGGAAGCGCTTATTCCACTGAGCCATCTGCCCACCCCCATGGATTGATATTTTAAAACTGGTATATCTGATTTTTGAGTTCTTTTTATGTTCTCAATTGTCCTTTGTCTGAAGAACACCTAGCAAACATTTTTTCCTACCTTGTGGGTTGTCTCCTCTGTGTTGGTGATTTCTCTTGTGGCATAAAGGCTTTTTAAAATAAGGTGGAATACCAGTTGTTGATTCTTCATCTGTACAATTGGGGTTTAATTCACAAGGTTTTTGCTAACAGCAATGTCTTCAAGAGTTTTGTTATAGCTAACGCTTGAAGACAACCCAAAAGCCCATCAACTAAGGGATAGATAAAAAAAAAAAAGGTGTGGTAGTTTTATACAATGGAGTAGTACTTGGCTATAAAGAAAGATAAACTCAAGGCTTTCATAAGTAAATGGACGCAGCTACAGAACACACTTGTAGGTAAAATCAGACCCCCACGTATAGGCATCATACTGTCTCTCTAGTGTAGGAACCTGAAGAGTAAGTAAAATTCTAAATGTGCAGTAGATACTATGAAAGGGAAAAAAACTTTTCAAAGGGAAGGAATACCTGGGATAAAGGAAGGAGAAAAGAAAGAAAGAAGAAAGATAAAAATAGATGTATATACACAGGCTAGCTTGGATAATCGTACTGCTGATTTCTACTGGTCTATTGGAAGGAACAGTTAATGCTTACCTTTCTTTTTCTTTTTAATTTTTGACCTATTTTATATGCTAATATTTGGTTATCTGGACCAACTAATTTGGAGAGAACAATATACAATCTAACAACCATTGGTGAATTCCTATCATTTTGTTTAATGGAATTCTATATTGTTTTTAGAAATTTTTAAAAATTCTCTATAAAAAATAAAGAAGAAATGCCAAGAGTTTTACATGTTCTGTCTTCCAGAAGATTTAATGTTTCTGCCTTAATATTTAGATCTTTAATCTGTTTCAAATTTAGTTTAGTGCATGGTGAAAGCTGTGGGTCCAATTTTGATCTTTGGCATGTGCAGAGCCAGTTTGTGCAACGCCATTTATTACAGAGGCTAGCTTTCTTTCAGTGGATGTGTTTGGCCCCTTTGTCAAAGATAATTGGACTGAGTACATCTGGAGTTGTTTTTGCATCTTCGAGTCTGTTCCATTGATCTTTGGGTCTGTTTCTATCACCATAGTTTAATAGTATAATTTCAAGCCAGGGATTGTGATTCCCCTGCCTTGTCTTGGCTGCACAGAATTGCCTTAACTATTGTAAGTCTCTTTTGTTTCCAAATGAATTTTAGCATCGTTTTCTCTCTATCTGTGAGAAATGTCATTGGAATTTTTACTGCAATTGGATTAAACCTGTATAATAATTTTGGAATTGTAACCATTTTCATTAGAATGATTCTTCCTACCCAAGAGCAAGGGATATCTTTCCATTTTCTGATAAATGTTTCAATCTAACTTCAATGTACTATAGTTTTCAACATAGAAGTCTTTTAGACTCTTTTAGTTTCATTCCTAGGTATTTCATTTTTTGCATGCTATAGTGAAAGGCATTATTCTCCTAATTTCTCTCTGAGTCTGTTATGTGCATAAAGGAAGGCTAATGATTTTTTGAGTTTTGACTTTCTAAAGTCAACTATTAGTTGTGCTACTGAATTTATTTAATCTAGAAGTTTTTTGTGTAGTTTTTGGAGTCTTCTGTGTAGACCATATCATGTCATCTGCAAATAATGATAATTTAACTTCTCCCTTTCCTATCTATTCCTTTTATTTCTTTCTCCTCTCTAATCGCTCTGCCCAGTGTTCCCAGGACTATGTTGAATAAGAGTGGAGACAGTGGACATCCTTGTCTTGTTCCTGATTTTAGAGTGGAAGCTCTCAGCTTTTTTCCATTTACTATGATTTCGGCTGTTGGTTTGTCATAGACAGCTCTTATCAGATTGAGGTAAAGACATTCTATTCCAATGTTCTGTATGGTTTTTATCATGAATAAGTGATGGAGTTTGTCAAAGGCTTTTTCTGCATCTATTAAGATGATGGATGATGACTTTTGTCCTTGACTCTGTTAATATGTTATGGCACATTATTTATTCACATATGTTGAACGATCCTTGCATCATGGGATGAGTCCCACTTGGTCATGGTACACAATCTTCTTGATAAGTTTCTGTATTCTCTTTGCCATTATCTCACTGAAGATTTTTGCATGTGTTCATGTGGGAGATCAGTTTGTAATTCTCTTTCCTAGAGTCCTCCTCTCGCTGAGGAGGTGGCTCAGTGGAATAAGTGCTTCCCTGGCAAGGTTCCACCACACACACACACAAAAAAGAGATCTTTTAGCCGGGCGTGGTGACACATGCCTGTAATCCCAGCAGTCGGGAGGCTGAGGCAGGAGGATTGTTGTGAGTTTGAGTCCAGCCTGAGCTACAAAGTGAGCTTAAAGCCAGCCTGAACTGCACAGTGAGACCCTGTCTCAAAAAGACAAAAAAAAAAAGAAAGAAAAAAAAAAAGAGTCCTCCTCTGGATTTGATATCAGGACAATGCTTGCTTCCAGGAATGAACTTGGGTGTATTGCTTCCCTTTCAATTTCATTATAAGAGCTTGAGAAGTAGTGGTATTAAACCTTCTGTAAATTTCTTGCAGAATTCAACAGCGAATCTTTCAGGGCCTGGGCTTTTCTTTGTGAGGAGGTTTTTAAATTACATCTTTGATTTCATTGATTGCTATTAGTTTAGTTAGGATTTTTATATCTTCTTGATTCACCTTTGGTAATTTGTATGTATCTAGGAAGCTGTCCATTGCTTCAGCTTTTTCTATCTTATTAGAATATAAGTTTTTGAAATAAGTATAGCTAATCTTCTGGGTTTCTGCAGGGTATCTTGTGATTTCACCTTCTTTATTTCTTTTTTTTTCTCCTGTATTTTAGGGAATGGTCTTTAGTGTGTTCAGGGTCCCACTGCTAGATTGGATTCATAGTAGTCCACTTGTTTACAGCCTCCCAAGAGCTGGGATTACAGGCATGTGCCACTACACGCAGTCTCAATTGCTGTCACAGTGCGCCCCATGGGTGGGGCTTGCAGGGCCAGCCTGGGGATTGAACCCCCAGCCCCTGAGCTTGTGTGCAGGTGCTTTAATCTGCTGAGCTATTTGGCCAACCCCCTTTTCATTCCTAATTGCACAGATTTGAGTCTTTCCTTTTTTTGATTAGGTTAGATACAGGTTTGTCAATTTTATTTAATCTTTCAAAGAACCCACTATTTTTTTTTTTTTAAATTGTATTAAAGTTTTATTTTTATTTTTTTATTTTTTTTGTCTTTTTGAGACAGGGTCTCACTATGCAGTTCAGTCTGGCCTTAAGCTCACTTTGCAGCTCAGGCTGGTCTTGAACTCACAACAATCCTCCTGCCTCAGCCTCCCGAGTGCTGGGATTACAGGCCTGTGCCACCACGCCCGGCTAAGAACCCACTATTTGATTCATTGATTATTCATATTTTTTTAGTCTCCAACACATTAATTTCTGATCTTATCTTTATAATTTCCTACCTTGTATTTGCTTTTGGCTTAGGCCACTGGTCTTCTAGAAGTTTGAAGTTTAACATTGTAGTGGTTGATAGATTGTGTCAACTTGAGAAGTTAAAATCTTAACTAAATTGGCTCAGCAATTCTACACCCTAGGGTGTGGCGGCACCATCCTATAAGCATATAAAAGGGAACTGAGGAAGGATGGAGCATTCCATTTCTTCCGAGGTGCTCGGTTCTTCGCCGTCTGCTTGGCACAGACCCTTCAGCCTCCACCTTGGACCATTTGGCCTTCTGGTGTAGAGTCCTGAGCTTTCTGTGGCAGACCCACTGGCCTTCTGATATGACTCACACAGAACACTGCAGTGAGCTCCTGACCTGGACCGAATCCTTCAGGCTCCAGTGTGCAGACGCCCTCTGCACGCTTCCTCATCCGACTCTATGACTGACCGCTGTAGGCCAGACTTGGAATTTGTTATACATTTGTACATTTTGTGTTATATCTGTTCCTCTAGTAAAACCCTTACTGACACAAACATTAAGTTTTGTTTGTGCTTGCTCTATTTTCCTGATTCACTGCTCAGGACTGCTTTCATTATGTCCCATGAATTCTGGTCTGTGGTATTATCATTATCATTTAATTATTTGTCTAATTTTTTCTTTAATTTCATCTGATGGATGTTCAGAAGGGTGCTATTTAATTTCTATGTGGTTATGAAGTTCTTGTAGTTTCCTTTGCCACTGATTTCCAATTTCATTGTGTTATAGTCTGATAATATGCATGACACAATTTTGCCTCCTTTGTATTTACTTAAGCATTTTTTTATAGGTTAGTATGTGGTCTGTTTTGGAGACTGTCCCATGTGTAGCTGAACAGAATGTGTATTCTGATGTTGTGGGAGTACTAAGTTCATTTGTTTAGAAGTTTGGTTAAATTCTGTTTTCTCACTGTTGATCTTTTTATCTAGTTGATCTGTCTTTTGGTGAGAGTAGGGTATTGAAATCCATTAATACAATTGTGTTCATGCTTATTTGATTTATCATACCTGCTAATAATTGATTTTATAGTTGGGAGCACTGGTTTTTGGTGCATATATATTTATCTTTGTTATCACTTCCTCTTAGAATGTTCCCTTTACAAGGATGTAGTGACCTTGTCTCTCTTAATCGGTCTTGGATTCAAATTTTCTTAGTCTGAAAATATAATAGCTACTCCTGCTTTTTTCTTGGTTCCTGCCACATGGAGTATTATTTTTCATCCTTTGACTTTCAGTCTATGAATTTCTTTTAGAATAAAATGTGTTTCTTGTATGCTGTATATTATTGGATTTTTTTTTTTTTTGTATTTTAGGGAAGGGTCTGTGGGGTGTTCAGGGTCTTACTACTAGGTCTGATGCATAGTGATCTACCTGTTTACAGCTCCCAAGAGCTGAGATTACAGGTGCACACCACCATGTCAAGTCTAAAGAAGCTAGGTTAGACCTGGGGGCCCGTCTACTATTTTGATTTTTTTTTTTTTTTTTTTTTTTTTTTTTTTTTTTTTTGTGTGTGTGTGGTACTGGGGATTGAACTCAGGACCTTGCACTTGTTAAGCAGGCACTTATTCTACTGAGCTATCTCCCCAGCCCCATGTCTTCTTGATCCATGTTGCCTGTCTATCTTTTGATTGGTGAATTGAGACTGTTAAAATTGATGATTATAGCTGATATATATTGACCTATCCTTCTCATGTCATTTTCCTCTTTTTTCTCCCCTCCCTCTGTTTAGTTCTTAGCCTTGCCTGGAACATTCCTTCTTTTGGGATTTATGGAGTTTTAGTCCTTGTGGTCTCTTTCTAGAAGGTTCTTTAAAACATTTTGGAGTGTACCTTTGGTGGTCATACATTTCCTCAGATGTTCTTTGTCATGGAAGTATTTTATTTCTCCATTAGGTTTGAAAGATTGCTTTGAGGGGTACATTAATCTGGGTTGAAGGTTGTTTTTCTTTATAGCTTGAAATACTTCACTCCAAGCTCTCCTTGACTTGAGGGTTTGTGCTGAGAAATCAACTGTGATTCTGGCGGGCTTTCCTTTCTATGTGATCTGTATATTTTCCTTAACCATTTTTAGATTTTATACTTGTGTTAAATTTCTGGAATCTTGACTAGTATATGCATAGCTGTAGATATTTTTTGATCATGGTTAATTGAAATTGTATATCTCTCACTTACCTGTAGGCAAATTCTTTTTGTTTGTCAGGGAAGTTTTCTGCCGTGATATCTGTGAACAGTTTTTTATTTCATTTGTGCTGTCTCCTGACTTTTCAGTGACTTCAATGATTCTTAAATTATTCTTCTTTGCTGCATCTAGCAGTTGCTATATTGATTTCTCATTGTCTCTTGCTATTTCCTTTTACAATTAAAACATAAAACTTTTTTAATTTACTGCAGAGTGTACAGGGTCTGCAGGATCTCACTACATAGATTGGACTCAGAGTGATCCTTCTGTTTTCAGCCTCCCAAGTTATAGGCATGTGCCACTACACCCAGTCTCGATTGCTGTCTCAGTGCACCTTGTGGGTGGGGCTGGCATGGTACAAAAAATAAAACATTAAAAAGTAGAAGATATTAAAAAGAACCAACTGAAAATTTTGCATTTTAATGGAATGTTTGTTGTATAGCTCCTTTACCATGGAGCTCACCCATAAGAGTGTACAGCATAATAGCGTCTTAACACATTCACAAGCAAGTACTCCCATAACTACTTCCAATTTGAGAATATTTTTTTCTATAATTTTATTGAGGAACAAATAGCAATGAGACAGTGTCAAATCAAATTAGTAGGACAGTTTCAATAATTAATACATTGCATATTGTTTTCTTAGTGGTTAATTGTTGTATAAGATGCAGACATGATATTCTATTGACAAACACTATTAGAACAGATCCCTCTATTCATTGAATTAAGAGAATGTAGCTATATATCTATCTTAACTATTTTGAATCTACAGATACAAAATAGTCATTCATTTGTATCCCCTTTTTTGTTTAGTTTTGTCAATTAAATATTATAGGTGTGTGAGTTCAGCAAAATATTCCCAAATAATCCACTAGTCCTTATCAGTATTGGATTTTCTATATGTCTGGCAGTGTCAGAAGTTTTTGACCTGAGTCTTTTACAGCTCAGCATAATAACATGGCTTTACTTCTTATACTTTGGTTTAATACTTTTCTGCTGGATGGGTAAGACCAAGATAAAGCAAGACCTATGTAACAAGAATGATAGCTTTTGCATCTGATTAAGGTCAGCCAAATCCCCTCAGGATTTATCCTGAGATACTGTACCGCAGTTTGTAGATCCTTTGTCTGTGTCAGCCGTGTGGATGAGTCATGGTCATTGCTTGACCAATTTGCTTTTTGTGAATGTGTCTCTTGCTATTCTTAAGAAATCTTTCTCTTTCAGGATTTCTAACCAGAAACCTGTTTTCTGTATCTGAGATCCCATTAGCTCGTTCCCTTAATCTGTTGTGAATCCTTTTAGTGGAATTTTTATTCTCTTGAATTTCTGCTTGAATGTGCATATGGAGTCCTTTTTTTTTCTTTTTCACCTATGCAAAGCATTCATCATTTCCATAACTTTTTTTAGTTTGTCTATATCTGCTCTAGAATCACTGAGCATGGTTTTCATTGTGGACACCATCACTGCAGTTATCTGAGAAATTATTTCTGATCTGATTTTTTTTCCAGAGCATCACTCAATTGCTTTGTTGTTACCACTTCAGAAGGGCCTGCTGGTTGGTTTTTGGACTGATTCATCTCATTGCCCCCTGGGTTTGCCTTTGACCAACTGAATGTCTGGTTGGGTTGCCCTTTGTTTACATGTCTTCTCATTTCCTTTCTCTTTTTCTTACACTTTTCTTTGGTTACTTCCTGGTGTGATGTTTGTAAATTGCCTATGATGGGTTGCTTTATTGCTAGTATTTAGGTTCTAAATACCCCTAGGAAATAACTATTCTCCTTTCTTCCAGATGGAACTTGTTTTTGTTTTTTGAATCTCCTATCTATAAGATCCTACCTCTTCACTTTGCTGAGAATGAGAAATTGCTGCTCGCTTGGCCCATCGTGCAGTTTTTTAGCCCCACACCCCAATATTTTCTGTGACCCTTAGTTCTTTTCAGTCTTGGAATTCCAGGAAGAACAGCTGCTTATAATGTCACTTTTGACTGTAGTGATACCAGTGACAGTAGAATAAACCACAGATTCGGAATAACCATTAATTTGCCACCATTAGCTATATCACTAGATTTGTGGTCACATAACAAATTCTAAACAAGTGGGTTATCAGTAGGACCGGCAATGTCAGAAGTTGTTTACTTGAGCTCTTTGCAGCTCAGCATATTAATATGGCTTTACTTTTCATACCTCATTATTATACTTTTCTGCATTGCCAGTCCTACAGATAACCCATTACTATTATGGACTACTGGACTATATTGAATTATTTTGCTGAATTCATGCACCTACAGTATTTAAATGGCAATGGGATACCCATCTCTGACAAAACTAAACAAAAAATGGGATACAAGTGAAGGACCATTTTATATCTGTATATACAAAATAGGATAGATATACAGCTATTTGTCTTAATTCAATGAGAAGAAAGATTTGTACTAATAGCATTTGGACAGGATATTGTGTGCACATCTTGTACTATGAATAACCACTACGAAGACAAAATTTGCAATGTATTAATTATTAAAACTGTCCTATTAATCAATTTTGAAACTATTTCATTGCTATTTGTCAATAAAATTAATAAAAATATTTTGAAAAAAATTCAAGAAGGAGTAGTTTACTCTGGTCTTTTCTAACTCAAAAAGTCTACCTGATGGAAAAAAATCTAAACAAACCAGAAAATTATATGCAGTATGTAAGTTCTTACTGTATCAATTTTGCCCTTAGGGGTTAGAATTTAAAATGGGTTGGGGGAGAAAATAGAGAAGTAGAAGAAGAAAAAATTAGAAGTAAGCTGGAAGCCAAAGGGGGCTAATGCTAAGTTTGGAAAACTGATGTAGAAAATTGGAAGGAAGAGAGAGGAAAAGCTGAAAAGAAGAACAGAAGAAGACTTCAGCCACCAAGAGGTTAGACTCTGCTCCCTCTCATAAAAACAAGTTCAGACGATAAAGGCAGAGGACCCAGAAAACAATGACAACAAGAAGACAACAAAGAAAGAATAAAAAAACAGAGGTCACTTCCAGATTTGTCTTTGCTGCCTCTGGTAGAGAATGTATGGAGACGGTGTCACACTCCCTGTTGTGCATCCCACCGAGCTAGCAGTACCCTTTGGGTGGTGGAGTGAATGATCTCAGCGAGTGGACCTCTTAGCTGTTTGGAGCCCTTGGCACCCCTTCTGTGGGCCAGAGCGCAGCCTGGAATTGCTGGATGGAGCCAGCAGCTGCTCGGAGTTCTGAGCTCTGCAGAGCCCTCTCTGAAGCGGTTCCAGGCCAACCAGTCTCTCATGTGGGATGACCGAGCCCCCAGCACTTATTGCTAGCGCAGTCCTTCATGTCTGCCCTTTCCCTCCACTGCTGCGTCTCTCTGTGGCAGTCCCTGGGGTCAGCACCATCTGCGCTGTGTCCTTCAGTCTGGATGGATCCTCTCATGCAGTCTCAGGGTGAAGGCACTACTGTTGTCCCCTGTTCTTTCTTGAAGCTTCTCGTGTCACTTTCTATGTGACTTCACCTCATGCCTCAGTTCTTCCCTGGGTTCAGGAGCCTCCCTTCCCTTTCTTGTCTTCTTCACACTGTGATATTCCAACATCCGAACCCCAGCACTGGAAAAGGTCTTCTGCTGCTGCTTACCACTCGGCCACCTTGCCCCTCCCTCCGATCTCTAAATGTTTCACTGTGTTCCTGGGCTTTGGAGGCTGGGCTTTTGTGTTAAACTCTCCTTCCCCACCCATCCTTTGTTATTTTGCATTTTGAGGCAGGCCAACCTAAGTCACTAGGTTGGCCAGGCTGGGATGATGGAATGCTGAGGTCACCAGTGGATCTAGCACGGATGAGTTCAGGGCTGAATGTGTTGCAGGAGGTCGGGGCTGAATGGAGGTTTCTGGGTGTGGTATGGAAGGGCGCATTCTCATCTGTGGTCCTCCCTTCTCTCTGTACTTCCTCGGCACCATGATGAAAGCAGCTTTCCTGCACCATGACCTTATACCTTCTTATTTCTGCCTTGGAACCACTGTCCATGGACTGAACTCTCTGAAACCGCAAGTCAAATTAAACCTTTCCTTTTTTAGTATGTTGACACTAGGTATTTTGTCTCAGGGATAAAAAAAAAAAAGTAAGGCAAAAGCATTAATATTAATGAAGTATGTTGAATAACCAAACTGTAAATGAACCAACTATGAATCTAGGTTCTACTACATTTTCCTGAATCTCAGGAATGCCTAGCATGGAGCCTGGCAGAGGTACACAGTCATGAAATGTTACCAGTTGTATCTGCCTCTTCATATTAAAAAGATCTCATTATGGAAAACTCAGAGTATAGCATTTTCCTTAACACAGAAAATCACAGAGCAGCATGCAGCCCTGGTGGTGGTGGGTTTTCTGTATGCAAAAGTCAATGCATGTAGTAATTAATCTTTTGTTTACTAAAAACTTTCACATTCAAAATGTTTCATTTTCACATCCACACTGCCTGCTCTTCTGTGCTCTAAGTGGTGCTGTATTTCTAATTGCTCAGCTTAAATGCAACTCTGGAAAACTGCTTCTCTTCCCTTACCAAGTATTCATGAGAGTTTATCCTTATCCCTGTTGCTGACGTATTACTTTAGTTTGAAAATTGTTTATTTGGCACAGGGTCTTGCTACACAACTCAGACTCATAGAGATCCTTCTGTCTCAGTCTCCCTAGTGCTGGGATTATAGGCATGCACCACCGTGCCCGGTTTGGCTGGCCAACACGTTATTCCCAGGATTCTGGAGCTGGCTCAGCATGTGGTACCAGGGATCAAACCTGGGTCCCTGTGTGTGCCAGGCAGGCACTTAAACTGCTGAGCTATCTCCTCAGCCTTGTTGCTTTCTTTTTGGTTTCATCTGTGGGGTGGGCCACCACATGTAGACACAGTCCATTGAAGGTCCTTACTGGCAGCCAAATACGGTAGTGAACTTGTATAATCCTATCAGTCTGGGAGGCTGAGGCAAGAGTCTAGCTTGGAAAACTGAATAAGTTAACTAGATTTTTTTTTTTTTTTTTTTTTTTTTTTGAGACAGGGTCTCATTGTGCAGTTCAGGCTGGCCTTAAGCTCACTTTGTAGCTCAGGCTGGTCTCGAACTCACAACAATCCTCCTGCCTCAGCCTCCCGAGTGCTGGGATTACAGGCATGCGCCACCACGCCCAGCTAGTTAACTAGATCTTAAATGCAAAATTAACAAAACTATTGATGTAGCTCAGTGTGAAGGCTCTGAGTTTTATTCCTCAAGTACCAACACACGCACACACGCACACATATACATACAAAATCCAAGCCTTAGTTTATTTATTTATTTATTTTTTGTCTTTTTGAGACAAGGTCTCACTATGCAGTTCAGGCTGGCCTTAAGCTCACTTTGTAGCTCAGGCTGGTCTCGAACTCACAACAATCCTCCTGCCTCAGCCTCCCAAGTGCTGGGATTACAGGCATGCGCCACCATGCCCGGCTTCAAGCCTTAGTTTAAAGAGACTAAGAAATAAGAAAAAGATGCAGAAAAGGAATAATATGAAAAGATTTTCCCAAACCAGCAATTATTGACCAGAAATACTGATAACACTGTAAAATACTAAGTGATAAATATTTTAGTTCTTTAAAACGTTTCTGTGCCTGACCTCTGTTCTTCCCCTGGGCCTTCCTGAGGCTATGGCTTCTCCGAGGTCTGGTGGCCTTCACAGCTGGTTAGAAGCTCCAAAGTCACTGTGGTTAGATAGGTGATGTGTGCAAAGAGTTGTGTGCATCCTGCCTTCTTCCCGTAGGTTGATCTTGCCTTCTACCCATTTTGCTGCAGTCACGAACACAGGACCTTGGCACGTGCCAGGCAAGCACTTATTCCACTGAGCTATCTTCTCAGCCCAGCCCAGGCTGGTCTTGAACTCTCAGTGATCCTCCTGCCTCAGCCTCCTGAGTGCTGGCATTATCTCAGGTGGGCATTATCACCTGTGATTTAGGACTCCATCCTTTGATGTAGGTTGCCTTCACCCACACTCGGGCATAGCCAGACAGGAGTGCAGTTACATGGAAAGCTATTCACAGCTCTCTAGAGGTTTCCTTTAGTCCTGGTATAAATGCATCAATGGTTTGAAGTGGTTGCTTTGATTGTTATGCAGATTTTTAATGAAAAAAACCTTAGCTGCCAGGTTTTCCCAGAGGGATGCTGTGTTGTCCCTGTGTCCCACGGTGTGAGGCAGATGTCATCTCACTCCCTATGAACACAGAGCTTGGGCAGCCGCAGCGGAATCCCCAGGCCCCCTCCCTTTGGAGGCCACTGTGGTCCCAACGGAGGGCTGTTGGGCTCTCTGCCACCTCAGCCCCTTGCTTTTAAGGGTGACACACTCAAGTGCTTTCTGAATCACTACTCGTCCTGGTTGAGTGGAGAGAATTTGGAGGTCATTTGGGATATGCATAAATTAGCATTTATATCATATTAATGAGGTGCTAATTGCACTTACAACCTTTTTAATGCAAATTAATCTCATCCTGTTTGCATTGCTGTGTGCCTAGCCTGATACTCTAGCCTCTAGACTGCTGTCAATGTAATTATCAGTGTTCCAGTGAGTAAGGAACACGGTTCACCTCTGCTTACAGCTACATGAAGGATCCTTTGGGGGTAACAAAGTTCTTCTAACATGTTAGTCTTAGCTGAGCATGGTACTCCCAGCACTTGGCAGGCTGAGGCAGGAGGATCACTGAGAGTTTGAGGTCAGTCTGGGGTATATAGAGAGATCCTGTATCTAAACACAAACAAACAGATACAATTACCATGTCTACCAAAGATAGGGACATTTACTAGGGGTTCTGCAGGTAACAGTTGGGTGCATATTGTGGCTCAAGTGAACCTACAGGCAGCTGTGAATTCAGTGAAGGAGCAGAGGAATGAGTGGACATCCTGCAGTACAGGCCACAACAAAGCAAGCAGAACCCTTATTCTAAAAATGAGAGGTCTATTCCTCAAGATGCCTTGAGTAGCCCAGCTGGCTGAGTGTACTTCCAGCAGGTGCTGCTGGACTCAGAGGGGTGCTAACCAGAGACCACAGTGCTGAAGTCAAGAGAAGGCAGGTGTGGTCCCACGGAAGGCCCTGATACAGGCTGGCTGCTGTCTCTCAGGTGTACACTGCCCAACAGGGTCTGGGACTGAGGGATGGGGAAAGGGGTGCTGAAATGGAGCCCACAGCTCCTCCAGTTGGAACACATAGAAGTGCTCCTGTGACCTCTGGGGGGCTTTGAGAGAAATCCTGCCTGGCACAAGAGAAGAGATAGGACAGCCAGAGTCCAATTGCTGGATTTTCCAGTTCAGTCTTCATCCCATAGTTTACCCATGAGCGATGTGTGGCTGACCTCAGGAGCTGGCATTCCTGGGGGGTGTCTCAACCCTTTCTGGGGGGGTTCTCTAGCTTTGCCTGTGTTTTCCACTCAGCTGTGTTTACAGACTGACTGCTGGGGAAGGAGAAGTACACTCTTGTCTTGGTGCTGCTGGAGGAACTCGCTTGGGTTTGTCAACCTTCCTGGTGCAGGGCCCTCAGCTGGGGTAGACTCCAGGCTCCAGCGCCTGCGCTTGTGTGTGGATGGTCAAGTTCTTCACACTGTGTGCTGGACTTTTTCCTGGGGCTGCCACCACAAATGGACAATTAGAATAACAAAAGAGGAAGATGTGGGCACATTTGCTCAGGGCTTTTAGGGATGTCCTGGTTGGAAATAAGTGGACACCAGGCCAAGTATAGTTTTGAGCCAACTTGACCTTGGACTTGATCAGCTTTCGAGACACGGACCTCCTTGGTAGGACTTTGTGGCCCAACTGGGAGACTTTTGCATTGATCCTGGGCTTAGTTGCTTTGCTAACTATTATCCTTCCACAGTGTGAGTCCCGCTGGGAAACACTCATGTCCTATTTTTCTTGCCATCCTCCCTAGACAGGGACATCATTGCGCCACCTCTGCCTTCTATGGCATCTTTTATAGTCTACATTGTGAAATTCTCGCTGAAAATACCTTTGTGTGAAGATTTCTTCAGAGTGGATCTTTTCCATATGGCATGGAATCAAAACAAAGCTATTGAAACTAGTTCCCAGCTATTTCATACCAATAAATTCATCTAGGTATCCATTGCCTTTATATTCTGAGACAAGACGCACCTTTGTCCCACTGCAGTTGCTAATCCTGTCACCCGAGCAGCAGCTCGCTGCTCTGGCCTGGTGCAGAATGGTTGCAGGGAGGGTTGCCGAGAAGCTCCGAAAAGTGAGCAGAGTATGTGGCTGGAAGCTTTTGTGGTCTAGGTCTAGAATGTCCTCAAAGGCCTTGTGAGGGAGACTGGGCCATGGGGTGCTGTGTTCATCGGTGCATCTATGGGGAAGGCCGCTGGTGTCTGGTGGGAGGAGGTCGTGTCCTGGCTCCTCTCTTCCTTCCCTGCTTCCTGGGTGCCACGGGGTGGGTGTTTTTCTTCCTCCACACTCTTCCACCACCATGTTGCTGCCATGGAGTCACCAACCATGCTGGGACCCTCTCTGAACTGTGGGCCAAGTAAACCTTCCCTTCCCTAAGTTGTGGGTGTTGAGTATTGGTTCCAGTGAAGAAGAAAGTTACTAAGACATAAGCCAACAGCCCACTTTGGGTGTTCAGTGCCTGTCTGTTTATCCCTCTGTCATGGTCTTTGTCTGATTTGACAGCTCTGTGAATACCTTTACACATACTGTTTGGCACAAAAGTCCTTGCTGGGCTCATCTGTGAAGTTCCGGTTTGCAGTTATTCTCTTGAGAAGTGAGAAGCTGTATGGAGGTTTAAAACAATCCCAGGCAAGCAGGCATCCTGGTATGGAAAGAGACACAAGAAATCCATATTTTTCCCTACCAGTGTGTTGCAATAATTAAAATCCACTTTTGAATGACAGTAATCTGGATCCGAGTGTGAATTTAACAATATGAAACAATTAACACTCAGTGACTATTTTCACTGCTGGACACATAGCTGAATCAGGAATGATACCTGCTTCCAGGAAGCTGATATTTGATTAAAGGTGGAAGATACAGGCAGATCTAGATGCCTAGAGATGAGAGAGTGCGCATATACAAAGCGTGATAAAAAATGTATAGTGAATGCTTATGTGAAAAAAAATTATTATAGCAAAAGTACATTGAGGGGCCGGGGAGATGGCTCAGAAGAATAAGCACTTCCCTGGCAAGAGCAAGGGCTTGAGTTCAATCCCCAGTTCCACCAAAAAAAAAAAAAAAAAAAAAAAAAAAAAAAAAAAAAAAAAGGAAAGTACATTGAATCCCCCTCTAGGTGTCTTTATGAGGTGGTGTAGAAAGCTCGGTGGCTGCTGCTGTCCAGTGCCACTGAGTGGAAATCAGGGTGAGAAAAATGTGATTCTGTACCCTTATCCATGTCAGTCACCCGATCTGGCACCGTGTGACTCTTGGCTATTCCCCGAAGTCACATGACTGTGAGAGGAGGTTGCGGGATGTCACAGTGTGATCAGTGCCCTGTGCACCCAACCTCGTTATTAACTCTGGCCTCACTGGGCAGCACAGGGGGTTTAGAGAATGTTTGAGAATCAGAAATGCAGGTTCAAATCAAGGTTAATCAGAGCAGTACAAGTTAGAAGCAGGCTAAGATCAAGGAGCGGATCAAACTTTGAAAACGAATTGGAGCAGATACACAAAGCTATGAAAGGTTATAGAATGATTTATTTCCAATTAAGACCTTGCAGTTGGAGTACAGTTTCTTTTTGGCAACCCATGTCTTAGGGAGGGTAACAATAGAGGAGCCGAAGTCAGAGAAGAATTAAGTACAGCTGACTGGCTGGCTGACAAGTGAAAACACTAAAATATATTTGAAGAGAAGTCAGCTAGAAATCCCTTCCTTATGTGTTCATGCATTGTTTGCATTCATGGGCTAAATATTTCATGCTGTGCTCTGAGTGTCCCATCATGGGCCCACCTTGAGACATTAGTGCTTTTTTTCCTGTCACACATGTTATGTGTGAGGTTGGATTTTGCCTTTCTAGGACATGAACATATTGGGAATAGGTACCATGGCAGAAGACATCTGGTTGCCCTGATGGTAGCTCCCCACGATGCCTGGAGAGGAGGTGGCAGCTGAAGGAGGCCAGGCATGTAGGGGACGTGGCACTGTGGGGTGCCAGGATGGCTGAGGGACTGCAGATGTGAATCCCAGGCACCCACGCCTCTGGGACAAGGGCAGCACTTGGCAGCTACCCGGTGACACTGATATTAGACAGTGAGGTCCGCTCTCGACAGGGTGGCAGGAGGGCTGCTGGGTAAAAACAAGGCAACTGCCTTGTCACTTTTTCTCATTGCTGAGACTAAAATACCCAGGACCCACAAGTAAAAGAGAGAAGAATTTATTCAGCTCACAGTTTGTAGAGGCTCCAGTCCATGTCATCTGGCTCTATGGCAGAGGTGCATTGCAGAGGAGGAGCAGTCCACAGCGAGCAGGCAGGTGAGCGCAAGCAAGAGATGGCTGTAGCTCTTTCTGTCCAGGTTGCTTATGCAGGTAGTGCTCACACCCTTACGCCTGGTGCCCTCGAGCCTAGCATTGCACCACAAATCAATCCCAGCAACTGCACACCTAGATTCAGTTACCTTGCAAAAGCCCACCTTCAGCTACAGGAGGCTTTAAGGGGACATCTAAACACAGCTATAATAGCAACAACCTTCTACTTGATTTCTGAGAACCAGGAAACTCCCACAAAGAAGTAAGAGTGAGCATGGGGACAAATTCATTATTCATTTACCCATCCATCCATCCATCCATCCATTCTTCAAAGTGCTGTTGAGAGCTTCATCTATGCCTGATGCCTACAGAGATGCTGGCAGCCTCCAAAGGCCTGGCCTCTTCCATCCACAAAGGCCCCAAAGGAGGCCCCCAAAGGGGGCCAAGCCCATCATCTCTCAAGCTCCCACTCCCGCGATGACAAGCCCACTCCACACTAGCAGGATTAACCCATGTGTGGGGGCAGAGGCCTTCCCCCACTCCCTCTCAAAGCTTTCTCTCTGCACTCTGTGGTTCTTCACTGCTGGGATGCATTCCGACCAAGCAGCTCCTGCAGCCTGGGCACTGTGAGCTCCTAAGTGCCAGTGGGGAGCATGTCTCTTGCAGGGGAGACCCTGTGGGATGGCAAGGAAGACACGGGGACCACGTGACCGGCAGTTCAAGATCTGAGGGTCTCCACTTTGGTGACAGGAAAAGCAGCTCCCTGCTATCACCTTCTCCTTGGGGGCTGACATCCAGCACTTGAAAATTGAATGAATCCCAGCTGTTTTAGAAGGCTGAGACAGGAGGACTGCAGGTTTGGAACCAGACTGTGACACTTGGTGAGCCTGTGTCTGAAACTTTAAAAGAAAAAATAACACACAATGGGCTGAGGATGTAGCTAGCCAATGCCTGGATTCAATGACCAGTGTTTATTAAATATTAAACCTATGTCACTTCAAACACTATGAGATGACACTCCATTGGAAAAACTTAGGGAAACACCAAGGTGCACATTAGTTGTTTGAACAAATTACAGTAACAAACCTTAGCTACAAATGTTGCCTTTGGAGTCTGTGGAGATACAGTTACTGAACGCTTAACAATTCTACTGCTTGTAGCAAGTATTTGTGAGTTGAAACAATGTATTCTCCCATGTATGGCTGAGACCTGCATGGAGGTTATAAAGCTGTGTGGTAGCTGAGCTTTTCTTATAGAAGTTAAATGTCAGCATAGCCTGAAGGGTTTCAGATAATGCAATTCTACCCTAGTTCCCTGGAGCAGTTTTACTCAGTAAAATATGAAACATTTTGGGCACTGTAGTGTCAAAGCAGGAGGGTCACTGCAAATTCCAGGCCATCCTGGACCTAGTGAGTTTGTGGGGGAGGTGGGATTGGGGGTGTTCACCAACTTTGTGGGGATAATCAATGGAAAAATCA
>PVKA01040880.1:0-18470 GCA_004027165.1 Ctenomys sociabilis | reverse complement strand
GCAATGTGTGATAGCAAAATCTTGGAAAAAACCAAGATGTCCATCACATGAGGAATGGTTGAAAAAGATGTGGTATTTCTATATAATGGAGTATTACTCAGCTATTAAGAATGATAAGTTTGAAGCATTTATACTGAAGTGGATGCCACTTGAACATATACTCATAAGTGAAATAAACCAGACACACATGTGTAAATATCGTACAGTCTCCTTAGTATAACAAGCGAAAAGCAGAAATAAAAAAGGAAACGTACAACAACTAAAATCAATTGAGTCTGATAAGGCAAAGTGAATTGCATATGCTGCAGGATACTAATCAGCTTTTCTTCTGGGTGGTTAACAACCTAAGATCACAAGTCAGAGTTGGAGAAATAGAAGAGCCACAAGGCCAGCCAACATTTTGGCCCTAGCCTTTCAAGGGGAATTAACTATTGCCTCAGGGTAGAAATCTCTCCAGGAGATGGAGTTCAATGCCCGACTTTTCCTGGAACCCAGACAGCTGTATGTTTGTAGACTTCTAGGCATCACTTCAGGAGCTCTGGACCTGGATGCTTTGAAAGCTGGAAGTCAATGGATCCCGCAAACTGTGAAAATTTGAAGTCTTCTCTTGGCATCCTTAGTTATAAAGTGGGATGAGAGAGACTAGTAGATTTAGACCTTAAAAAAATCTAGTTTCCATCTCTTCCTATCCTTTCCTCTGTTTTAGTGAGCACACACCACATTCTTTATATGGCTATAAGATTTAGGGATACAACAAAACACAAATTCTGATCTAAAGGTGATAAAGACTTCAGTTTACATTCTTCAAGAAATAAAGAAACCCTAGAGCAGCTAGCTGCATGGTTAGTTGAGCAGCTCAGCAATGTCTGCTCTTTCTGCCCTCTGCAGGTGTTATCTACTGTTCCGAGGAAAAATGATTTTGGTCACTCTGAGTGTGTCATGCTCACAGGTAGGAATCCAAAAGCAGGCATGGACAGACATAAGTACTCTTCACTGGACATGCTCTTTATCAGCTAAGCAACTGTCTTCCACATCTTTATGTCTCCTTGATCACTCAAGCTATTTGTCAGGGAGGCTGGGAAGAGAGTGTTGGATATGTTCAGCTTCTCTTGACATGAAAATGAAGTAGGTGAGTGCCTAAGGGACAGGAAACCATCAGTGTTTGCCACATACAAATATTCATGTAAAACAAGCAAAAGCCATAGGAACTGATGGGGAAAGCTACTGGAGTAGAAAAGGGGCCAATGGCAGGAGGGCCCGTATACCCAGGATGGAGGAGCTCAAAGTCTATAGTCATGTCCAGGTCACCAAATACTCAGTGAATCTGTGTCCATCCTGGGAGATGTTTCATAAGATAATAGTGACAGTGACAGGTATACTGGGCATGGCAGCATGGTTATTAGAGTAGCTAAAGACTCATAACCTGACAGTACACAGCGAAGACTCATAATGCCGGTACTGAATACCACCCCAAATGTTGAGATCTTCTGGAAGAATAGGTAGATTCTTTTTAAGTCATTAGGAAATTAGCATCTTGCACTTCAAAGCAAGAAAGTTTGGATATAATGAAACATGGAGGAATATTTTTGTAGAAAAATATGTGAGTTGTGGTTCACAAGAAAGTGGTAGAGAGAACAATTTTAGAATATATGGCTTGAAGTGTGGGGAGTGATGGAGGCAGCAGGAAGCTTGGATGGACAAAGAAACAAAGCCTGTAAGGTTTCTACTCATTGGCAAGATGACAGGCGCTCATGAGGATGGGAAACTGGAGATCAAGAGAAAGGGTATGCTTAAAGTTAGATGGCTCTGTGAGTTGTGGCTCTAGTGTCAAGCAAACCAGCCTTTTTCTTTTAGAAAATGGAGGGAACATCAAAGAGCCTAAGGTTAAGAAAGTGACAAGCTGCCGGGCGTGGTGGCGCATGCCTGTAATCCCAGCACTTGGGAGGCTGAGGCAGGAGGATTGTTGTGAGTTCGAGACCCGCCTGAGCTACAAAGTGAGCTTGAGACCAGTCTGAACTGCACAGTGAGACCCTGTCTCAAAAAGACAAAAAAAAAAAAAAAAAAAAAAAGAAAGTGACAAGAACTAGAGTGTGGTGAATTGCCAGGAGTCTCCCTCTGTTTCTATGCATGTAGGTCATTTCCATCTGCTTGCCCGGGCTATTGATAGAACACAGTCATGCAGCTTAACTTTGCATGTTGTATTGCTGCCATCCACTCATGTGATGACAACTCCAAGTCCTTCCAGAGGGTCTGATTGAGCCTTTCAGGTCAGGCTGGGTCTGCTCAATCCAGCTAACATCTGGGTGTCCCTATTGTGTGATGTAAGTGTGGCTCTGAGGAATGAGATGCTTCCAAGTGGAGATAGCCTTATGTGCTGTGCAGGTCTCCCAGGTACCTGCTGTAGCACTGACCTCAGATGGGATCAGGGTAGATTACGCACTGTTAAAATGTCAGATACCAAACTCACTCCTTTTTTGAATTTGGAAGCCATCAATAAGCCTGAAAACCAACTGATGAAAAAGGAGACTTGACTTATGTTTGGCCAGGAATAGGAAGAAAAGGAGATAAGACCCAGGAACCCATTTGTCAACATGTTGGGGTTAGGAAATTATAGATACAAGATAAAAGAAAGGAGGTGAAGAAATAAATCTAATTTAAGGGAAGAACATTCATGACTTTTCTTGAAGAGGGCAGACATTTTCTGGAATCCAGAGTGCTACTTCATTCTTTTTTGTTTTTGTTTGTTGGGTTTTTTTCATTATTGTCATGACATTTGCCAGCTACCATGGCAATAAAGGGGGTGTCAGTGAGCATGCAGATAGGGTTATAATGAAGTTTGATATTTTCTGACAGTCATATTAGATTCAACAAATTCTGCTGCACTCACCAACCCCTGGCCCACAGGCACTCTCAGAGTCAAGTCTAGGGCAAGAAACTTGGCTAGGTCAAGTAGGGAGAACAAAATTCAGGCATAGCTCTATTCTTCAGGAATTTCTGGAGATTTCAGGCTACCCCAATCTGATGTGGAATTTCATATGGCTTCGAGTTGTACCAGGGCCCTGCAAGTAGAATGTTGTAGAGTAAGTTCAGCTCCTAGGAGCTGTCACAAATGTCATATAGAAAAAGATGTTGGGGTGAGAGAGGTGGAGGAGAGGTAGGAAGGAAGAAACAAAGGACAAACATCAAGGGCTTCTCCTTGGTAAGTTGGAACTCCAATCTGAGTCTTCTCTAGGTGCGTAGCACCACCCCAACCATGGTACTCTTGGCAAGTCATGGCAGAAACAGTTTCCTCTGGAGTCTCTTTCATTGGCAGCAGCATTTCCAGGTCTGGGGGACAAGTGTCCAAGGTTGCCAAAAACAGGCCATCAAGGAGGCCATACACAGGGCTTTTCTATCTTCTGCAGGTGTCAGCACTCAGGGCAACACGGAGTTAGGCCCACTAGTACGCCTGGAGCTTCCATGTCAAATAAAAGAAATGGATGGAGAAAGCTTTGTCTGGGGTGGTACCTGAGTACCTGAAAGGCTGCCCTAGTCTCCATCATCTAGCTGTGCATGTCCTCTGATCAGTTCAAATAGGTTGCTCTCAGGAAGATAGGTAAAAATTAATAATTTTGGCTAGGTATACAAAAGGGGCTCCAATTACTACACTTATCCCTGCTAACAGTCTGTAGCTACACCTATAGTTTACTACTATTACGGTTCACTAAGGCCAAAAAGCCAAACTGACATATAAATGCTCAGCAAAAATCTTTTAATTTCTTAACTAAACCTGTCTTTCAAAGCACTCAGCTTTCAATCTCTTTATGGCTAAAACTAGAAAAACCTGTGTGGTCATAAATAATTTATGTTCTCTGTGATAAATAATTCACATTCAATAAAGAAAAAAAGGATCTTAAAACAAAGCAAAATTAAATTGAGACTTTAGAAACTTCCTGACTGACAAAACAGGACAGGCTATGTCCCTAAGAGGAATGATTCTTCTATGCCAACCAGTGTAAAATACTGAGAGATGTAACATGAAAACCAACTGATCTGCCTATAAGAAAATTATCTAAGTCGTAAGGATCCTAGTCAGGGACCTGAAATTGGGCATTCTGGTTACTTCCCTTAGCAGGGCCAATTGTTAATGCTACTCATAACCCTACTATTCAGACCAAGCATATTCAGTCTCCTAGTCAAATTTGATTCCTCTCACTTAGCAGTTTTAAAGTTACAGGTGATGGGGTAGGCAGATTCAAAATAGGTGCACCTCCTGACTTCTACTCAGGGCCCTTACACAGACCTCATAGGGGTGGCCCAACTGCTGTCCTGCTGGAACCCCCTCTCAACAAAGCATCTAGAAATTCCAGTGTCCCTCTACCCATCACATCAGTTATAGTAACCACTTTTGGAGGAAGGGGGTAGAAAAAGGAGATACAGAAGCCGGGTGTGGTGGCGCAGGCCTGTAATCCCAGCACTAGGGAGGCTGAGGCAGGAGGATTGTTGTGAGTTCGAGACCAGCCTGAGCTACAAAGTGAGCTTAAGGCCAGCCTGAACTGCACAGTGAGACCCTGTCTCAAAAAGACAAAAAAAAAAAAAAAAAAAAGAAAGAAAAAGGAGATACAGGAACAAAGGGTAAGGCCCTGAATAAAATGCAGGCCAGAACTGGAATAAACTGAAAAAAGCCTTGGGAAATCGGAGTGCAAGGGACAAAGAACTAAAAAAATCTTCCAACTACAAGAAGCATGGCAAGCAGTGGTACCTGCAAACCTGCATTTTCACACATTCATCTGCCCTTTTCAAGCACTGCAAGTTGCAAATAAACTCCCAGATTCAGGTGCTTTCTTGGCACCTTCGCTTTGGAGTCCCCTCATTACCAAGGACATTTCTTTATTCTTTCTGACTAACTAGACCCAGTTCCCTGCCATGCTGCTGTACTGTCGGCTTCATTCTTCCATCTCCCTCAGGACAGGAGCCTAGAGAGGGAAAACTGATTGCAGAAGGAAGTTGGCTTTGTGGGACTTGAGGACATGAAACATTCATAGCCAACTTCTCTAGGTTAATGAGGAAACAGAGCTCCAACCTCTTCCCCATACCACTCATTCACTTGCTTTTTGTGGAAAACACATTTGTTGTCACAAGGTCTCACCTTTCTGTGCTGGAGGCTAGAGAGGTGTCCTTAGTTTTCTGAGGCAGAAACCTTTAGTACACAGGTGTGATCTCCACCCTATCTGCAAAGCTTCCTGAGATGGCTGGATGACCTGATTTCTCCCAGATCTGCATCTCCAGTATGGGGTGCAACTTCAGTCTGCATGTCTTCTAGGAAGGCAAAGATCCAGCTCTGGCCAAGTGTCTTAAGTGACCAGCACAAACCACAATGAGATCAGCCTCCTAGGGGGCGAGGTGAGCCTACAGGGTTATGTCCTACCCACCCAGACCTCACTCCTGGAGGCCGCCTCTCTCTCTCCTACCTTCGTCCAGGCCTAAATCCTGCAATGCTCTAGGATTAAGAGGCCCTGCTCCTCAAGCTGTACCTGAGAAACCTGAGCACCATGATGCAGAAGTAGAAGTAGGTGCCCCACCAGGGCCTGGAATCTTCCCACACAATTTTCTTCTTTTCACCTTTGTCTTTTTCTATTGTTGGTTTTGTTGTTAGTGGTGGTGGCTGTTGCACTGCTGTGTGGTGGGCACTGAACCCACAGACAACTTAATTATTCAGTTAATCTAAAAAGTCAATGTGCCCACTGGTAGGTAATAAGTATTCCCCAGGAATTTCCAAAGGAATCTATATGTCATGTATACAT
This sequence comes from Ctenomys sociabilis, assembly GCA_004027165.1. Lineage (NCBI taxonomy): Eukaryota > Metazoa > Chordata > Mammalia > Rodentia > Ctenomyidae > Ctenomys > Ctenomys sociabilis. Next base: position 12,687 of record PVKA01040880.1, on the reverse strand, counting down.
AGTAGGCTAACCTTGCTAATTATGTTATTCAAACCCTCTTTATCTTTACTGTTCCTGATCTGCCTGTGAGCAGTTTTGAAAGAAATGCTTTGAAGATTTCCATAATGAGTACGAATGTAGCATCTGTCTTTTTTTTTTTTTTTTTTTTTTTTAAGATAATGTCTTGCTGATATCAGTAAGATAGTAACCACCTCCAACAGCAGTTATTATAACTGCTGTGATAGGTACAGGGACACTGGAATTTCTAGATGCTTCTTTGTTGAGGGGGTTCCAGCAGGGCAGCAGTTGGGCCACCATTGCGTGGTCTATGTAAGCATCCAGAGTAGAAATCAGGAGGTGCACCTGCAGTTCTGAGCCTCCCAAGCACAGGGCCTCAAGGCATATGCTGTCACACCCAGATTTTCTTCTAGTATTTGAGTCTTATTTTTCTAAGCTATATGATTAGATAGTTCATTGAACCACATAAAATTACAGTTGTCAGTATAAATGGCACTTAATTATGACATGGGAAGGCTTATAGCTGCTTTGCTTTCTTGGTAGAAGGTGACTTAATAAATTCAATAACACTGTTCTTTCAAATCCTTGTTTGTCATGAATTATCTTTTGTCTGATAGTATTTTCCCATTAGCTAACTTTTTTAGTGGTTAATAAGCACCATTCTTTCTCCAAACTGACTTAAATAAACTCATAAAATCCTGTATTGAGAGTATGTGGAAAGGGCCGACCAAACAGTTCAGCGGATTAAAGTGCCTGTGTAGGTAGAATGCAGTGGCCAAGGTTTGGATCCCTGGCATGCCATGCCGGCCCCACCTCCAGGGTGCACTGAGAGGAGGATTAAGACTGGGCATGGTGGTGCATACCTATAACCCCAGCTCTTGGGAGGCTGAAAACAGGAGAATCACTGCAAGTCCAATGTACATAGTGAGACCCTGTTGACCCTATACCAAATACATAAAAAAAGAGAGAGAATATAGAAAAGGACCCTGGCAGACCCTCTGTGTTTATGGCCACACCACCGTAAACACGCTCAATCTCATCAGATACTGTTGGCAAGAATATAAATTGTTTCACTTTGTTGGAATGTACATTAAATTTTAATTGTAATTCATTAATGCAATTGTTAAATTACAAATGTGAAATACAGAAGCCCTTGGCTATAGATATTCTTTTAACTATCTTATAAAACTATTTACAGGACTCAACAAAAATATATATAAAGACTTTTCATTACCATATTGTAATCATGAAAAATTATAAACTGTATATTCTATATTTTGTGGTTTCTGTATTGATGCTTTAATCTCTTTCCCTCTCCCTCCCCTTCCATCCAGTGAACTGCAGCCCTGTCAGCCAGGCAATCATGGAGATTAGGAAGATAAAGAGTGGATCCTCTCCATTATGCTGTGTTATCACCTATTATATTCAGTAGGTTGCTATATTTAATACATCTTAAGTCATTTTCAATTTATGATTAATTATTTGAGGGGTAGCCCCATAAAAAATGAGCATCTTTACAAATTTGGACAAAAAAATAATAAATTGTGAAAACAGAACCAGACCAAGGGGCTTGGACCAGGGTGGGCAGTTGAGTGGAAAAGGACTTAGGAAATTAAGGTTTAGGAAACCCTTATTAGGTAAATAATCCCATATATTTGTATGGAATTCTTACTGTGATTTCCTGTCCTCAGCAAAAGGTGTTTTCCTCCAGTACAGGGAGAACACCTCCCATGTGGAGTTTTTCTTCTGTGATCAGAAAGAAAACATAGAGGATCAGAGCATCATTTTTGTACCTGCTGTTTTTAAAAAGTATCTTTATACTAAATGAATCCTTATCACAAAGTGGCATATTTTGCGCCATGTTCTGAACTCCTTTCTTAACAGATTTGGTATTCAGTTTCCTTTCTTTTCTTTCTTTTTTTTTTTTTTTTTTTTTTTTTTTTTTTTTTTTTTTTTTTTTTTTTTTTTTTTTTTTTTTTTTTGCAGAACCAGGGATTGAACTCAGGCCCTTGCACTTGCCGGGGAAGCACTTATTCCACTGAGCCATCTCTCCAGCCCAGATTTGGAATTCAGGAAAAAAGAAGAGAATCTAGGGGAACAAATCTTACCTAGCTCAGCATTTTCTAAAACTGAGCCAAACACACGCATTTGATACTTGCAAAGCACAACAAAGCTCAAGCAGACTAAATAAAAACAAACCTCCATGGAGGCACACCATAGTAAAATCATGTAACACAAAAGAGGCATCCAGAGATTACAGTTCCTTACATCATATTCCTTCTGAAAAGCTGGCTGTGACTTGACAACTGTCCAGATTTCTATCTAGTCTACTTTTAAGAAATCAAATACAGAACGAGGGCCGGGGAGATGGCTCAGTAGGATAAGCACTTGCCTGGCAAGCACAAGGGCCTGAGTTCAATCCCTGGTTCTGCAAAAATAAAAAGCCACCAGAGACAAGTGGATAGAAATGTCTAGTCTCACTCACAGTGGCATATCTGAAGCCACCAGAGACAAGTGGATAGAAATGTCTAGTCTCACTCACAGTGGCATATCTGAAATGACTAAACTACTTTCAACATTTGATTTTAAAAGGGCATTGCATAATGGAAACTGAATTCTGACTACCCAATACTATCTGTGAAGAAACATGATGATCCTGATAGGTATGGAGCACAGGGTGTTACCTGGTAATACTTCCTTCTGGAGACACAAGTTCCTTCCATCTGTTGGGGCACTAACCAAGAACAGCCAATCAGAACTACTCTGTGCTTTCAGCCTTATGATTTCATTCTCAGTTTCTTTCATACACCTGTGAAATAAAACCAAGCTCTACACTCCTGGAATCCTGACACTCATATCACATAACATCTGAGAGCTGCTTCTGGGGCAGCTTTCAGAACCACTCGACTTCAGGGGACTGAGTAGAGCCCCAACACCATGGATATTGGAGAAAAAGTTTATGCTCCTTCCCAACATAGTTCTTGACATTTTATTATCAAACAAGTGAGAATAACAAATTTGGTTTCATATCACTTCCACAAAGCAGTAACTATTTAGAAAATAAGGGGCTGGAGAGACAGCTCAGCAATCTAAGCATGTGCCTGGCAAGTGCAAGGACCAAATTTCAATCCCTACATGCATGCCATACTGGCGTGCTGTAGTGACCCCAAAACCAGGAGTTCACACCTGTAATCCCAGCTCTGGGGATGCTAAGACAGGAGGATCACTATGAATCTGAGCTGCGTGGTGAGACCCTATATCAAATAAATAAATAAATAATTTAGCAATTAAAAACTAAGAAGTTCCAGTCCTAGCTTTCAAAAGACTTTAGACTCACACAAAATAATAATTCTACCACATGAAACTACATGACCAAAAATGCTCATTAGGGCTGGGGAGATGGCTCAGTAGAATAAGTGCTTCCCTGGAAAGCACAAGGGCCTGAGTTCAATCCCCAGTTCCGCAAAAAAAAAAAAAAAGAAAAAAGAAAGAAAGAAAGAAAAAAAACTACATGAACATAGGTCACCTCTGAGCAGCTCTATTCAGATAAGTTCTCCATATTTTTTTTCAGTAGAAACCTTTTCTTTCCTCCCCACCATCCACTTCCTAGCCTATGATGTGTACTCAGCAAGTGCCCTCAGTGCACCCTGGGCAGGTGCTCGACCACTGAGCTACACTCCCAGCCCCAGAAGAAACTTTTGTTGGGTTTGACTAGAAGTACTTTACAATGAACAAAGAGGTCTTCCCTGCTCTCTTTAAATGGTTAAACAGAGATAGAACCACCGAAGCATAAGAAGCTGAGAAGAAAGCCAAAGACTATGGCCTGACTTCTAAGACCAATGATCTCTGACTTAAGCCCATGTGGGAATTTCATGGGGATCAAGACCACCAGGAAAGGAGGGAAATGAGAGTCACTGCCTGTTATCTACTATACCAGACGTGCTCCAAAGCAAACTCCTCCCTCACTCAGAACAGGTAAAAGGTCTCAGAGGAAGAAGCTCGTACTATTCGTAAAATAACGTGATACTTCCACTTTGTCTTATTTTTTAAAGTGCAACTGTTGAAGAATTTCATTTTTAAAAAATCACCTAAGGAAAGAAAAAATAAATAAATTTAATCTGAATAGAGCATTCTAATATTCCCACAATGAACAGCCACGTCTGCAAACTCCACAAGACCCTGACCATATGGTGGTGCTGCCCCACGGGTCTGATTTTAGCAAGAGAGATGCTCTTGATTTTTCCAGATGGTTTGACCTCACTCTGGGCTCACTGGCACCTGAAAGTAATTCTGTAACTGTCCTTGGCCTTCAGAACTTGTCTTTTGATGCTACAAATAGTACAGGCTCTGAATGAGGGGATGCAGGAGTCTTCCTGGATAGTAACTCCTCCAGAACAGGAGGGACAACAGTCTGCCTGACAGCAGAGCTCTTTGAATGGGCAAAGGGCTCTACAAGATTCTGGTTTCATACAAACAATTCAAAATAAAATGCTCCTTAATGATGACAGTTTTATGCCAAATACTGGCAAGTGCAAGGACCAAATTTTTATATGCATATAAATTATATGTATGTTTTGTATTTTAGGGAAGGGTCTACAGGGTGTTCAGGGCCTCACTACTAGATCAGACTTGTTTACAGCCTCCCCAAGAACTGGGATTACAGGCATGCGCCACCAGGCCCAGTTTCAATGGTTGTCTCAGGGTGCCCCAGGGGCGGGGCCAGCATGGCACACTAGGGATCAAACTCCAGCCACTGTGCTCTGACTCAGCCGGCACTTCAATCTGCTGAGCTATTTGGCCGACGCTTGACTATAAGTTTTAAGGAGGCTATCGTCTTCTGTGAGAAACACCGGGACACCCCACCTCACTCCACCCCTGTCTAAACAATTCTGGCCACTTGTTCACACCACAGGCAAATCTTTGCTTACTTACTTCAGCCCAGGTTTCTGATCCTAGTCATGTACTTGTCCGGGGTGGCTGCACTCATTACTGTGGTATAAACCGTAAGGCTAAAAACAAGAAGAGGAGTTTATGCATATACAGAGTTCCCCCTAATATTCCAAAAGAAGGCAGAAGTGTCAAGGCCATCCTGAACACTTGGGTTCTAAGACAAGGATACAGACAGAGGCCCATGTAAAGGCTTACAGTGTGTGAATCATGAATTCCAAATGTACTTTGGCAACACCTTAGAAGCCAATTTGTGATTTTAGATTCTCACCTTCCTCATAGCTCCATGCTGCAGCCCTCATAGCCAGCCAGGCTCTCACCCTGGCTCCATCCTGCCCCTCAAGGGGTCTTCATCCTTTAGGCCCACGTCCACTGTGGCTGGAGACCATGCAAGGGAGAAGACTATGCTCAGGCAGAGGGTCTTGGGCCACATTCTGCATGGGCCTGGCTATGCATCTTATTAAGAAGAGAAGGGCTATAAAAAGGCTGGAAGTTCATATGTCCCTGCCCAGGTCCAAGGAGGACAAATGCAATGTCACTTATTCTACACTCTGACAGCAAGAGACCCAAGTGATCTGGGCACATGTGTACACACACACACACACACACACACACACACACACACACAGGCTAGCCTGCACTCCCACTCCTTCCTGTGTTGGGAATGGGATAAGACATGCTGCAGTACTCGGGCCTGGGGTGCTAAATAGGCAGAGCCAGCTGAAACAGCACTGTGCACAGCACAGAATTCATCCAACACTTACAGAGGGTCCCTCACAGGCCCTAGCTAGAACAATGGGACTTCACCTACATCCTATTCTTTTCTAAGACTTCCTCTACTGAAGAAGCCCAGCACTAGGAGGGAGTGTGGTACAGACTGCTCGGTACCACCGTTAAACTCACAACCCTCTGCCTTCATCACCAGGGAGGGCCTGGGAGTGAGACATGTGGGTACCTGGCTCTGTGGTCACTGTCATTTAAATGCTATTCTTCTTGGGTTTCTAGCAGCAGAGGAAAATGTTACTAAGTAAACTGGTAACTTCTAAAGATTTTACTTTGCAAAACATTGGAGAAGCTATTAAAATGTTGTAACCTTTCACTTGGTAATCCTATCTCTGGGAAGTCAGCAAATGAACAAACTAGCCTAAACAGGACTTAACATTGCACAAATATGTTTATTACAGAGAAGTCTTTTCTTTTGATTTTTGGGTTTTGTTTAGTTTTTTTGTGTGTTGTATCTGCATTTTTTGTTTGTTTGTTTGTTTTGTTTTTGCAGTGTTGTGGTTGAACTCAAGTCCTCAGGCACATATGGTAGGCAAGATTAGCACTGAGTAAGACTCCAGCCTCTACCTCAGAGATGAATGGAGGAAAAGCCAACCAATTACACTTAACTCAAATATACCTAATGTCCATTATGGAGCCATTTAAAAATTAGGAGGGTAGTCACAGAGAAGTGCAGACTTTTTAAAACAAGTATAATTATTTCATCATAAAACTAATATTTATATAGTCATTCACGTAACTATAAACTATCAGAACCCAAAGAGAATGTTTTAACACCTACTTTTAAAATAATTATAAGGGCAAAACAGTGCCCCGGTGGAAGACTAAAGCCAGCTGCATGCTGGCACGCCGGCTGCTAGCAGCCAACCAGAAGTCTGTGAGCTACTCGGAAGCTTGGACTCAGCCACAGCGGGAGGATGGGTGGAGCATTCCTGATCCAAATACCCACAATGGTGACACTCAAAAATGTTTTGGATTTCAGACCTCCTTAGATTTTTGAATTGAATACGTTCAACTGATAAAGTCCATGCAGATATTCCAAAAATCAAAAAACTCTGGAATCTTAAAAACTTTTGGTCTCAAACATGCTGGATATGGAATACTCAATTTGTATTTTATAGCATGCATATCTACAAATACACATCATGTAGTTTCCTTTCCTTCCCAAAAGACCTCACTTATTACAGAACATTGGTAGTGACTTAGTATTTAAATAGCCTATTTGTTCTTAGAATATTCATTTTTAAAATGAGACTTCTAAAACTACCTTTGTTTTCTTAGAGTTTTGAAGTAATTATGTGATGACTGTATTTTAAAATTTTTCATAACAACATTTATTTGCTAGGCACAGCGCGCATACCTATCATCCCAGCCCTCTGGAGACTGAGGTAGAAATGTGGGCCTATTCTGGGTGACTTAGCAAGAACCTGTCTCTAAGTGCTTGCCTGGCCAGTGCAAGGGCCTGAGTTCAATCCCCAGTTCTGAAGAAACAAAAAAGAAACCTGTCTCCAAAAGGGGAAGGAGGGTAATGGAGGTACAGTTTTGTGTTAGGATCTTGGGCTTGATTCCTAGTACTGCAAGGGGAATGTATTAACAAGTGGCCTGTCTGTAAACAGCATGGGATTGGGGGTCAGGGCCCTTGAAATGCTAACAGAGACAGAAAGCTATGAAAAGATCAGCATTGACAGAACCAATGCAGGGGCTCGTCGCCAGTGCAGGCTGTCACAGTCTGCCCAACTGCGGAGCTCATCACCGCCCTCCCCCTTCTGATCACTGTCCATTCAGCCTTTGTCCCTTTGGGCTCCTTCCTGAGCTTCTCACCTGACCTGTGATTCATATGTCTACCTCCTCTGTGCCCCAGCCCACACTTGACTGTCCATCCCACAAGAGCAGAAACAGCACTGGCTTGGCTGTACTTCACCTAGTCACAGCAGCCCTCGTAACTGGACAGCCAAGAGTGTGTGAGCGAGGTCACCACTCTGGTGACCACTGAACAGACATGCTTACCATGTGACTTACTTGTTATAAACTGGAACCACTGATAAAACCTGCAGAGGAAAAAATCATATTACAATAATATTAAAAGGTGGATGAATATAATTACTTAACAGTTGAGTGTATTCTGGGGTGGGGTGATCTCTGTACTTTTTAATCTTTGGTGTGTGTGTGTGTGTGTGTGTGTGTGTGTGTGTGTGCATGCACACACAAATGTGCACATGTGCACATCAGGGGGAAGAGTACTTGGGACAGAACCCAGGGCCTTTGTTCTGAGTTACATTCCTAATATCTTTTTTAAATTCTGTGATAAGGTCTCACTAAGTGCTAAGGCTGAGCTCAAACTTGCAATCTTCCTGCCTCAGCCTCCCATAGTACTAGGATTTTGAAAAAGATTGGTCCAGGCTGATCTTGATCCCCAGTTCTGAAAAAAAAAAAAAAAAAAAAAAAAAAAACCTGTCTCCAAAGGGGAAGGAGGGTAATGGAGGTACAGTTTTATGTTAGGATCTTGGCTCAAGCTAGCCTTGAACTCAATTGTCTTGCCCCAGTCTTCTGAGTGTGTTAGGATTACAGACACATATCTTGACTGCTAACTGTTCTTTTTAAAGTTAACAATAAGCATATATTTAGCTATGCCTATTTCTTTTTAACATGAATAAAATCTTAGGTGGAGACAGGTAAGGATGGATAGTTTTTCCTATACAGAAACAAGTTCAGAAAATATTGTGGCTTTTAAAAAAACATTTTCAACCACATAGAATGTTTTACTATAACATTTTTATCTACCACACTTCTTCGGACTTCAGAGAACTTTTTTCATGACTGCTAATGAAGATACAAGTATCCTAGAGATGGTGGACCTCACAACATGACTCACCTGGAACAGTGCCTCCAAGCTGAGGTTTGCCTGCCCTGTGGCATTCAGAGCTCTGATGGCAGGTGTTCTGTGGGAACAACAGTCAAGGTCACCAGGCACTTCTGAATCTCCTTAGCTTCCATGTTGGAGGCCCAATGCAAGGTCCCTACCCCCTAAAAGTTCCTGGCTCCCAAGCATGCCCTGTCTTGGCTAGGCCCACCCCAGTGGGAGCCAGGCCCCATGTGTTCCCGAAGGTGCAGTGCAAACAGTTGCTGCAGAACTGAATCATTGCCACCAAACTCCCAAAAGCCAAGTGAGATACACACTACCTTTTCTTTGGGCACACACTGGCTAACAGAATTTTCACAATTAGAAGGGAAAATGAAAGTGCTAGACTGGTTTGTTTAAGGGAAATATTTCTTTTTCATAAAAGTTTCACACAGAAGCTTGTGCTTCTGGCGCTTTCCTTTCACATTGCAAGTGGGTAAGCATAGGCCCTAGGGACCACATGGTGAGTTACAATAGGCTGGTGGGACCCCCAGGATTCCTGCCCTAAACCAAGCACCACCTTGACCCTCCCAACTTCCACTAACCTCCCCACTGTCCTCCTCCACCCAGTATACTCCCCTCCCCATTGTCCAGACCTTTACAAGGGGCCAGGGGATTTTTCTGGAAGGGGACAGCACCTAGAGATCTCTCTAGTCTCTGACCACAAGAAAACCTTGCAAACCAGGAAGTATATAAAAATCTACCTTCGGTCATCTGTCTTAGGCACTGGCTTCCAGTGGTCATAATTCGTTTCAACTCGGAACCACCTGCAAAAGAGCACATCATCTTGTCTTATCCAAGGTCATTTAGGACATATTTACTGAAGAAATATACTCTAGTTTATTAACAAAACAGATTTTATAAAAAATGACCAGCATCTTCAGTTCTACTCACGCTCCATTCAAAGGATCTAGAGGCCAAATGTCTGCTGGGCCACCTCTGTTCCTAGTGATGACCACTCCTTCCAGAGGGGCTGTGCCGCCAACAATATAATAAACATCAGCAATAAGGGGAGTCTTGGCCAATTTATAAACAGATGTTTCAAAATCTTCTGACTCACTCAGGGTCTAAACAGAAAGACAAGCATTAGCAACATGATCCGAGGGAAAGGTCCACATCAATTGATGGACACATGGTCCAAAGCATTCTCTGCTGATATCTAAAGATATGGCCATAGAGTTGCTTTGACTTTATCTCCTTATCACTGGGGATCCCAAGAGGGAAGAAACCTCAGCTTCTGTGGGAGCCAAAGGTGGTTGCACTTTCTCAAGAAAAAGTTCTAGACCTGGCTCACCAAACACAGCCAAAAGCTTTCAGGGAAATCACAGCACATAGGACTCCTATGTGTTGTCACTCATTTGTTCTTTCCAGGGGAAATAGGGATTCTTGCATGAACTGCATGTACAGTCAGTACCAGAGTAGGGCGAGTGCAGTATGACTGACCTGGTCCTTTTCTCCTCACACATTCAAGGAAGATAGAAAAGCCAACAAGCAATGGTGACCCTGTGTAAGTGTTAGCACCAGAAAAGGAAATGACAGCCAGGGGCCATGCTCACCAGTGTAACGAGCGCTGTGCCCAAAAAGACACACTGAAGTAAGGCTTAGGCAATCAGTAGATGCAGGAAGAAGGGGGTGGAGGAGGTGGCAATGATGGATTCAGGTGGCAAAGATATGGGACGAAAGCTCATGTGTTACACTTCTATGAAGAGCCTCCCAGGTGTTCTCACACCCCCAAGGCTCCTCAGCGTCAGCCAAAGGCTGGTAGCATGCACAATTAGGTGATCATTTTCAAATCCCTCAGCTTCCAGTGTGCTCTGTGTTTGAGCTGATCTGCTCGAGGCCAGTCTGCTGAAGAGGACCAGCCCTTCCTACCTTCACCTTCACAGCCATTCTCCCACCACGCTTGGAGAGATGAACATTTTATAGTCTTTTGCAGTACTGCCAAAGCTCACTGTGCTAGGAGAGGGGACAGGTTCAAGCAAAAGAACAAATCTAAATACAAGGGTCTTCAAAGGCTCCATCAGTCAGAACCATACACCCATGGCAGGCAGGGCTGAATATCTCCCTGCCTTCATCACAGTACTGCTGGGGGAGGTGTTTTGGTTTGGGTTGGTTTCTTCTGAACTCAGCAGGATACAGGGAGGTGAGGAGTGCTGAGATTTTTGTTTGATTATGTTGCCTCATTGCTGCCCAACTACTATCAAAGATTGAGTTTCATAGAGCCAAAGTCAGAGAAGGCAGATGCCTGAACTTCTGAGGAAACAAGGAGGAAATGAGGAATGAGTTTAACAAGCAAGGGGTTTCTTTTTGGAGGTCTAAAAATGTTCTAAAGATATGGTATGCCTGTCAACTCTGTGAACTGTAAAATCAGTGAGTTGTAGATACTCAGTAGGTGTAGCAGATTTCTAACTGGTGGTCTACTTATACCCAGCTGAATTAAACTAGCACAGTGCTGGGAGTGGGAGGCACACCTGAGGAGTGTTAGCAGCATAAAAGGCAGAACAGAAGAGGCTCTTTTTAAAAAAAAACACTGTTAGGGATGCTGTTTGTAGAAGCTGCTGAAGCTGTTGGGAGCTGCTGGTTCTCTTGGGCTGTGCTGCTGGAGGACCTTGTCTTGCTGGCTTTCCTGATGACGTTTGGAGGAGCTTTGGTCCTCATCTTGAGCATTGCTTCCTGGCTCCAGAGGTGAAGATAGTGCACTGCTCAGCCTCATGAAGATTGTTGCATTGGCTTTCCTGATGGGAACTCAGCTTTCCTCATCGCTGGAGAAGCTTGACACCTCACTGTTGCTGAGGATCACTGTGGTACTTTGGGGGAAGCTCTGGTGCTTATCTGAAGCATTGCTTCCTAGCTCCAGTTCAAATCCCTCAGCCTGCTAGCACAGATCCTTCATCCCACTGGCACAGACTTCCTAGCTTCCACCACTGATCTTTGGGCCTTTCTGGCACAGATCCATGAAGTGGGCCTGCATGAGACTTTGTTGGGGGCTCTAGGCCTCCAGCTGGACTTGTGAGAGGGATTGTTATGAACTGTAGGTTTCCAGCTGGACTCATGAAGGTTATTAAGATCCGGGCCTTTAGCTGGATTCTTTAGTATTTAGCATGTGGATGATTTCTTGCATTTGTTATATGTGATTCTTGGGTGATTCATTATAAAATAATATTATAAAACATGTCCTGTACTATATTGTTCACCTTACAAAAACCTCAAATCACAACAGTAGGTGAGTTATGTGGTATGTGAATTTTGCCTCAAATATGTATCTCTTTGTGGTCCACACTTCCATTATTAGGTACTTACCCAGCTGAAATGAAATGGCCAGATGACCACAAAAAGACTTATATGAAAATTTTCACCTTATAATTATAGCTCCAAACTATGAAAAACTAATGTCCATCAATGGGAAAATGATAAATTGCACAATATCCCAAGTGAATGGTCCTCAAAAATAGAAATGAGCAACTGATATGAACAATGTTATGGGCCTGAAACACATGAGGCCAGGTGAGAGGAAGAGTCCACACTCTATGATTTTATTCCTATGAATTCAAGAACAGGCAAATCTTGTCTGTGGCAATAGATGACATCAAAGAGCAGGTATCTGGAGCAGAACGTAGGTGGGGTGGAATGGGCCTGGGGTGGAGCCTGGTTTTAAACAGCACTAGGGAAATTTCCACATTGCACGGAAAGCCATGGAGAGGATACTCACAGTACGGATGAGCCAACTGACAGGAGAGTGGCCTTGGAAGAGGGCGGCAATTGCATTCTCCCACCACCAGCCTTTATCTGCCAAATTGAGGAAGGAACAGTAAGCTTGCTGTCCCAGAAGGCCGAAGCTTTTTTCTTCTTAAACTTTGTTTCTTTCCCACGTAATGGGCTGATGGGGGAGAAAGACTGGCTGATGGAGAGTGAGTTCACTAGTATTCACTTTTCAAAGGACAAGCCTGAATTTTATGACAACCAAAGAAACATCATATATACAATGTATTAATTATTGTAACTGCCTACTGACCTGTTTTGAAACTGTTTCATTGCTATTTTATCTGTTTTTCTCATTAAAA
>PVKA01040879.1:6852-18547 GCA_004027165.1 Ctenomys sociabilis | reverse complement strand
GCTGGCCTCAAACTCCTACCTCTGCCTCCTGAGTTCTGGGATTATAGGTGTGCACCACCACACCCAGACTATCCTGTCTAACTTATAGTACATAGTCAGTTTTACAATTTTGTGGATCAGGTAAACATTTCAAACTTTGAATACTTCATCCTGTGCCTTACAGGGTGGAACCTTTTAAAACATAGTTACAAATTCATGCAAATAGCAATATAATGACTACTTTTTATATGTAAAACTCAGTTCACAATAAGAGCTCAGGCTGTGTTTGCTTGATGCTCCATGTCTGGCCTTAAGCCCCTTCTGGGACTTGGTAATAAGCCAGGAGCTGCATTTCACTGGAATAATTATTGTCAGAAGCAGAGGAAGTGGCTTGCTGGAGGCTCTTGTGCAGCACCCCCTCGAAGACGGAGGTCATAAATTCTCAGAGAGAATAGCAGAGAATGAAGGCAGCACTTCATTGTTTTTAATTGTTTTTCTTAATGTTGTTGAGGATCAAACTCAGGGCTTCACACATACTGGGGAATAAAAATATGGTAAATGTTTAAATTCTTAAAAATACATTACAGTAGAAGCACATTGCCTTTAATATCCCTCAAAACATTCCCCCTTGCTCTAAGCACACTTATTCCATTGTTCTTGCCACTTTCTGAAGCAGTTCTGGAAATCCTTCTTCATGAGTCTCTCTAGTTGCACTGTTGTGGCTGCCTCCATGTCTTGAATTAATTTAAAATGTTGACTTTTCATGGTCATTTTGACTTTGAGGAAGAGCCAGAAGCTGCACTGTGCCAGAGCTGTTGAATAAGGAGGATAAGGACACACAACAATCCTGTAAAACGCCTGCCTTTCACTTGGGTGGCACTCAGCAGCCCCATTACTGTTGTATTTGTTCAAACCTCATAAAGATACAGAAGACCACCTCTGGAACTGCTTCATAAAGTGGCCAGAATGATGGCTATATTGGTCAGGATTTTACTTAGAGGAACAGATATAATATAAGGAATAGATATTAATGCAAGATATATAATATATAAGGAATTACAAGACTGGCTTACAACAGTCAGCCACAGAGTCAGATGTCAAATAAAACATTTGTTTTATTTCAGCATTCATCAGACACCTTCTGCACACCCCAGACTGAAGATTTCAGTCCCAAGGTCTGAAGCTCACTGTTGTGCTCCATGCAAATCTCTATTCATCAGCTAATGGGTCTGTGACAGAAGACAAAGGATCCAAGCTGGAGGCTCAAGAGTCTGTGCCTCAGAGCCAGGGGATGAAGTCCAACCCCAGTGCAAAGACTGAAGTTCCTCCCACGAAGTGGAACACTGACTGCTTCCTCCACCCCTTCATACGCTTGGTCTCTTTGTGGTGAGTCACTCTGGGGGCAGAACCGATTGTGCCTCGGGGCAGGACCCCCACCAGCCAGCACTGCACTGGGGAGTCATCCGGCCAAGCTGACACAACGCATCAACCACTACAATGGCATAAATGCATTTGAAGAAGCAAGAATACTGTATTTTGAGCAGTATTAATGACATTTTGTCTTCTACTCTAACACATTTGTTTTATTTAAGCATTCGCCATGTTTATCAGTCACCTTTTGTGCATCAGATCTTTAAAAAAAATTTTGAGAGTTAATCTCACTGAGTTGCCCAGGGTAGCCTTGAACTTGCCATTCTCCTGCCTCAGCCTCTTTGTGGAGCTAGGATTATTGGCATGTACCACCGTGTCCAGCCTGAGATAAGATTTGAAAAATGAGTGATGCACAGTTGGGTGTACATGTTGTGGAGCAATATGTGCAAAGATTTGAAAAATGCAACAACATGCTAAGAATCTTGGCAATACTGGATTGTGGTGTGTAAGCAGACATGCTTGGGAGACTGGTGGTAGGGTCCCTTGAAGCCGATAAGGAAGTTTCTGAATTCTTTTCTCTTTAAAGAAATGAACTTATCTTTGTATCTTTTACTGTTCACAGTTCTTATAATAGTAGATCATACATCTTTTTAGTTTTGAATTTTAGTTGGAAGTATAATTAGTTATACCTGAGCCCATTTAGCTGAATACGTTCCCAACTTTTTCTACAGCTCTAAATTACTACCCTCAAACTACAATATTTTTTTTAGACCAGGCATTTTAGCCAAATAGATCTTGTCAAGTAGCATTGTAAGAGAAATTGTCACTTCTCTACTTCTGTGAGTAAGATTCTAATGCAAACACACACACACAAATATAGTAACCTTTTTGTATTCTCTGAGCTCATACAAAAGTGTCGTTTCTAAGGCATGTAAAATATTTTATGGGCAGTGAGCCTTGTTTTTTTGTTTTTTGTAAGTGCTTGGTGTCTTTAAAATATGGTCGAATTAATTGTTAAAATGAATATAGTTTAACCAATATAAACAAATCTGAAGAATGAACAGAGTTGTGGTAACGTATCCAAACCTGAAGTATCTTGAGTTTACCTTATATAACGAAATACCATCAGTTCCGAATCATTGCTTCCATATTTAGAAATTAAAACTTTTGTTGTTCTTTGACAGGAGCAGGGCACACCACCAATGGAAAGTGCCATCTGGGCCAGGATCACAGGGGAGAAGGGAAGAGAGAACAAAGGGCAAATCAAAGATTTGGATCATATGAGTGTTTAGAGTAGGTGTGTGCATAGTGTGCCTTTGATTTCAGACAACTTCGTGCCTGGATAAGTTCTGGAGACCATGGAACGTGACAGTAACTGGCCCTAGGGCTCCCTGGAGGAACACAGGGTTACTAGAGGAGAAGGCAAAGATGATTATATTTGCAAAGGAAGCATGAAGCAAACAGTGACCAGTGTGCCAGGACTGGAACTTCCTTTCAGCAAGAATTCTGAGAAAATGCAGGCAATATGCAATCAGAAAGCAGGACCTGCAGCATATGGGATTGGAGTTGAGTCCTTTAAAGTTGAGGATTTGTCATATTGTCCATTAATAAAGAGAGGAAGATTAAGTTATTTTGCCCTTAAGTGCTGTGTTTTTTTCCTTTTCTTCTAGAGATTCACATGGCCATCATATTTAAAGGTATCTGTCTCCAAGGAAGTATCCAAATTTCAGCATTATTCCTGACAATATCAATGTAAATGTTACCCTTCTATGTCCAAGACAAGACGTTAGTTTAAAAGTGGAAAAAAATCCACCCAAACCTAAATCAGAATATTTGTTTTAAAAATAAACAGGGCAGTGGTCAAGCATGCATCATTTTCTTCAGGCATCGTCTGAAAACATGAAGTAAGCCTAAAACCACAGCCTTGTTAGAAGCCCTACAAGTGGCAGGCAAAGTGTGCTTCACAGTTGGTTCATTTCTTCTGGTATCTTCTGAAATGACCAGCCCAAGATAGCCATGGTAGCACATACCTATAATTCCAGTGAAAGGAGAGGCTGAGGGAGGAGAATCACAAATTCGAGATCAGCTTGGGAACTTAGTGTGACCCTGTCTCAAAACCCACCAACCGATCCACCAACTAAACACCAACTTTTCCGTGAATAATCAGTTATAAGAGAGGTAGGAAAAGGAAAGAACAGTTTATCCCATTATCATTGTCAAAGGAAACAAAATAATTTATCATTGCCATTCATGCTAGTGAGATGCTTTTATTTTTATTTTATGGAATAGGTAATTTTTGCTTCTGTGATAATTATCTATATATCTACCTAGATAAAGATTTTAAAATTATTTTTAAGGGTACATTTGGAGTTCTATAGAGTTGCAGGTAGATATACCTAGATCACATGCTCAGTCTTACATTAAGATATTTGCAAGTCTGCTTCCAAGTTTTCTGAATGGAAAGCAAAGTTAAATCACAGAATGGAAATTGTGAGGGCTTTGGGCAAGAATGAGTGGAAGCAATCTTGCTCTTTATAGCTCTCAGACACTAAAAGTAGCAACATTTTCTACAGATGTTAAAAGTACTTCTTGGGCAACTATGAGTATCTGTAATAGTTTATAGAATAGGCAGTTAGAATGCTGGAAGCAAAACTTGGAGGACTGCTTCATCCTGCCCCTAGCCAACAGCGGCAATGCATTACTACCACGTGTTGAAACCCAAGGGTCCGAGGAAAGGAAATGTTTTACCACTCAAGTTTAAAGAAATGTTTTGGAGCCTATTTTAGTTTTCTAAGAATTTAGAAACTAAATATTTAATGTCTGAGTCAATGGATAATGAAACTAAAAGTATACCTCTGAAATTTTCTGATCGATTTTTTACAGATAAAGAATAACAACATTTAGCTTTGAAGCAAATTCAAAGGAAATCTCTAGAGCTCACAAGTTGTATTTTAGGTAATAAGAAAACTTATTTTAGATCATTTGTGACCTGGCACTTATGAAGTAATTCTGGTGCTTCTGAACTGGGAAAGTAGCCAGGCCCTGAGCATGAAAGATGAGTCTGGAAGGGCATTGCTTGGCAGGTGCTGACGCTGGGGAATTTTTTTCTGTTCCTTCAGTTCTACAAGTTATAGCAACAAATTAACTTCTTCTTCTTCTTCTTCTTCTTTTTTTTTTTTTTTTTGTCTTTTTGAGACAGGGTCTCACTATGCAGTTCAGACTATCCTTAAGCTCACTTTGTAGCTCAGGCTGGTCTCGAACTCACAACAATCCTCCTGCCTCAGCCTCCTGAGTGCTGGGATTACAGGCATGCTCCACCATGCCCAGCCCAACAAATTCACTTCTTAACAGTTTATGGTTGAATGCTTTGTGTGCAAGTTGACAATAGGTAACTGCCAGGTATTATTGGGCCTCATAGGACACTTGGAAAAGTAAAAAGTGTAGAACAATTCAAAGTCTTTATTAGACTTCACCTTTCTTGTTTACAGCGACCATGTACAGGTGGGTTTACCTTGTTTTTCTCATGTTCTCTCAGTTTATATCAAGCAAAACTGCATATATATCACATAGTTATTGTTTGTATCTGTTTTCTTAAGAACAAAAACTCAGCTATGCACTTAAATAACTATTTTTTTTTGTTTGTTTTGGTTCCAGGAATTGAACTGAGTGTCTTGCACTTGCTAGGTAAGTACTGCAATGGTGTACTACATCCCCAGCCAAAGCGACTGCTATTTCTTTAAAGAATGTTTTTTTTTCCTGTATTATTTTAGGGAAGGGTCCACAGGGTGTTCAGAATCTCACTATTAGATCAGACTTGTAGTGATTCTCCTGTTTACAGCCTCCCAAGTGCTGGGATTATAGCACTGTCTCAGCTTGCCTGGGCATGGGGCCGGCACAGCAGGCCAGGGTGCCAACCCCCAGCCCCTGTGCCTACTTGCAGGCACTTTAATTCATTGAGCTATTTGGCCGGCCCTCTTTAGAGAATTCTTGTCTGGCTCTTTTATCAAAGAAGCACTCAGTCTCTTGTTTTCCTGTCATTCTATTTCAGCCCTTGGAAAGCACTTGATATTCTTAAACTATTTTCATGTTGATTGATTGATCATTGTCAGTGTATTAATTGTCCGCAGTGTTACCTTCCCTCCTGGCCAGGAGGGGCCCTTTGCTTAAGGATTCCACTCTGACCCTCCTATGGTGGTGTGCATCCCATGCATCAAGGCTCCATGAGGCCAAAAGGATACACCCCCTTTCCAGAGCCCACACTCTGCTCTTCCCCATATAGATCATGCTAGGGACCACTGTGACCAAGTGTTCCCTGTGTGAATTGCACAGAGCTGCTTCTAGCATGGACCTCATTTGAACGGCCCTCATTTCTGCATGGACCTCATTCTTAGGTGCACCCTTGCAAAAGGGAACGGAGCTACCTGTGGGGACATTCAAAGACCTGGGGATGGACAACTAGGGCAGTTTGCAGGACGTGTGGATAGGATCTGGATACATCATCCGGGAACCCATGTGTGTGCTCAGGGCCACTTGTGGTGTGCTGAATAGGGGGTGAAACTGAAAGGGAGTTTGAGATCAGGGCTGGATTCCTGCAGTTAGAGGAATCCAAGAATTTAAATCTGGACTTCTAGGTTCTTGCAAAGCAATACTGGTTAAAGATTAGGAAGAATTTTTTCTTTTTGGTGATTCTGGGATTGATGGGGAGCCTTGTACATGCCAGGCATGCAATTATTATTATTATTATTATTATTATTATTATTATTATTATTATATTTTAGTACAGGGTCTACAGGGTCTCATTATGTAGAATGGACTTGTAGTGATCCCCCTGTGCTCAGCCTCCCAACAGCTGGGATTACAGGGGTGTGCCACCATGCCCAGTCTCAATCACTGTCTCAGTGTGCCCTGGGAGCAGGGCCAGCATGGCATGCTGGGCATTGAGCCTGGCCGCTGTATCTGCCTAAGCAGGCACTTTAATCCACTGAGCTCTTTGGGCAGCCCTTGGCAGGCATGCACTTTAACAATGGACTAAAAATCTCCAGGCTGAGAAAATATTTTAACTAACAATTTGTCAATTGTTTTGATTTTACTTATTTCTTTTAATTGTTTAGATGCACAGTAGATAGGCTTGCATTTGTACATTTTCTGAGGTCTCCAAACAAAAGGGATGTATTTTAGTTACTTTTCTCTCCTTGCTGAGACAAATACCTGACATGTAGTGTTAAAGAAGTATGGGTTTACTTAGCTCATAGTCTGCAGAGATCTCAGGCCATCATTGGCTGGCTCCAAGGAAGGGTGGCATGAGCGAGGGGAAATAAGTTCATGGTGGGTAGAAGGTAGAAGAAAAACAAGGAGTTGTCCCTTTCAGACTCTTTCTATCCCTCATATTGATCATAGGCAGGGTACCAGCCCTGGGGAGGGTGTACACTCCCACCCTTAATCCTAGCCAGAACTATGCCAAACCAATCACTGGGCTGATTTACTAATCACATGTCCTTAATCACACGCTGGATTCTGCCACCTCTGAAAAAGATTGAGGACTGCATGAGGCTTTGTGGTGAACATCTAGACACAAACCATAAGAGGATGGAGCTGCACATCTGAATCCTGCAGGGCCCTGTAGGGCTGGGGCTTGTCTGTCTTGGTCACCTCCTTGTTACCCAAACCTAGAAAAGCACCTGTATATGATGGGATACAAAACTGATTTTGTTGAAGGCCACAAAAATCCTTCCTTGTGTGCTGTGACTTTTCTCTTGAAAAGAATTTCATCTGTTGAACTTTCTTTTGTCAGCTAGTGCTATTACTACCCTATGCTTTATTTTCTAACATTTTCCTAGTATATCTTTTTCTATCTCTTTCAGACTCAAGATGTATTTATTATTTTTAAGGCCCTTTATTATAAATAACATTTGGCTTGATTAAGAGGAAATCAGGCATCTCTGTCTTTTAACAGAGTATAATATTTATTTCTTATATATTTATGGTGATTATATGTTGAATTTAACCTTGTATTCTTACTATTTCTCTTTTCCTCCTCTCCCTTGAGCATTACTTTGAACCCTATTCCTGACTTTTGGGTGAAGATTGTGTTTTCTAGGTTTTGTTGCCTTAATTCAGTTAGAAGTTTTTTTCCATTTTGTACTGATTATGCTTTGGTACAATAAAACAATTAAACCTGAAAACACTGGCTTCTGTGTATTTTTGCATCTGTACTTGCCTGTGAAGAAACTAATGACACCTTGATTTTTATTTCTTTGTAGGCAAAATAAGCCACTGGATTTCATCTTGAGCCAGCTAGGCATTCATCTTTCATTTATCCTATTAAATATTGGTTAAACTTGTTCACTGTTTCTAATTGTTTCTGGAATTTTTCCTGTTATCTCAGTGAATACTTCTCATTCTCTCCTTTTGTAATTCTTACTAGGAGAGTGTTGGAACACTTAACTTTAAATTTGTTTTTGTCATTTATTTTTATTTTTGAGCATGTTCTAGAGTTCCTCAGTCGTACCTTTCAATTAAATATTTTTTAGCTATATATTTTCTTTCTTTTTTTTTGTATTTTAGGGAAGTGTCTACAGGATGTTCAGGGTCTCACTACTAGATCAGACTTGCAGTGATCTGCCAAGTATACAGCTTCCTAAGAGCTTGGATTACAGGTACACTCCACCATGCCCAGTCTCAATTGCCATTTCAGTGCAGTCCAGGGGCTGGTACGGCAGGCCCAGGGATCAAACCCCTGCCTCTGCATCTGCTGAAGCAGGTGCTTTAATCAGCTGAACTGTCTGTCCATCCCCATAAACACTGACTTTTACTAAAAGGATCCATTATCTTTTCCAGAGCCTTCACAGTCAGGTATATCCTCAGCAATTACGATTTTTAATTGTGAGATGAAGTCTCACCATGTTGCTAAGCTTAGCTTAGGGTGGGTTCACACTTCTCCTGCCTTACCCTCCCAGAGTGCTGGGGTTACAGGCATGTGCCGTCACACCTGGCTTGTACTGCACTTCTTCTAAATTCTCATTCCTTGGTCCCTCACCTTTGGTTCTCTGAATGCGAGATGACCCATGTTATAAGTGTGGTTCCTTACTCAGTGTCCTACTTCTTTTTTTTTTTTTTTTTTTTTTTAACCTATTTTCTGGGTTTGAATGAATGTTTATCTGGAATCCAAGTTTTTATATTGCCTATTCTTCCTATGAATTCCTGGTCTGTGTTTAGGGTTCCCAACAGGGCTGTGGCCTGTGGTCTTCTGAGTGGCAGTGAACACTGTTCCAGCACTATTTCTGTCTGGGACAGAAGCTTTCACTGACCAGAATAAGTGAAAGAAGGAGAGAGTCTATTGCAGTAAGGGTTTACAAGGGAAATAATTTATAAAATTATAAATATAGGACACACAATTTATAAAATTATTTTATAATATTCACTCAAAAATCAAATGTAAGAGAATGCAGGAATCTGTCCACATACTAGAGATGCAAATAATCCAGTTAAGGGCCTGGGTCCCATAGCAGCGTCCTGCATGAGTCCAGCTAAAGACCTAGGGCCTGTAGCAATAACCCTTACAAGTCCAGAGGTGGCCTAGAGCTCACAAAATGTCTCATGCAAGTCTTTAACAAGAATCTATGCTAGGAAGGCCTGAGGGCAGTGGTAGAAGCTAGAAAGTCTGTGCCAGCGGGATGAAGGATCTGTGCTATCAGGCCGAGGGATCTGCACAGGAGCCAGGAAGCAAGGCTCAAAATAAGGACCAGAGCTTCTCTGAAAAGAACCACAGTCTTCCTCAGGAACAGCGAAGACCTGAGCTCCTCCATTGATGAGAAGAGGCAAGTTCACATCAGGAAAGCCCGCAAGCCAAGAGCACCAAGAGCACGCCACCTTGAGCTCTCACTTCACTTTTACACTGCCAGCAGCGATCCTCAGGTGGGCCATCCGCACCCAGAAGCCCGCTGATTCACTTCAGCTGGGTGTTGCAGTGGATCATTACTTAGCCCACCACAGAATCACATTCCCTGGCTGCCTCTGCCTCTGTCCATCCCCTTCTGGGTCCTCTCTTGTTCTTTCTCATTGTATCTCTAGGTTGGAGTCAGAGACACTTAGGCCTGCTTCACCAGCCCACTTTTATGTCATCTGCACTGCTGTTTTTCCCTTAATGAACTCATGTGTCTTAACTAAAAATGTTTTTCTGGTCATTTATAGGAACTTGAGAGAGGGGAGAAGATTTTAACATGTTTTCATTTGCAATTTTGATCTGATCCTCTCAAGGTCTGTTATAAAACAGTTTAGTGCAACTTACAGGTAGCAGGTTAGCTCATGTGGCAAGTAACATTTATTCCTACTGTTGAATCTGAGTGGAAATTTATACTGAGGAAATTAACATGTATTACATTCCTGTTGGCTAACAGTTTTAATTTGACTTTTCCAAATCCTCAGACATACTAGTTCTAAAATGGGAAAATAGAGGCTTGGGGAGGTAAAATAATTTACCCAAATGTATTTAACAAGATAGCAAGATATACAGCCAGGATTCACACCTATGTTTTACCACGACAACAGCTGCCTTCTGTTAACAAACATAAGGTAACAATAATGAACAATGTCCTCACCAAAGGATATCACAAAATACATTTAGCACTCACTAGAAATCATGAAATCAATAATTACTGATTATGGTGGATAATTTGGCAAGAAACCATTGAGCTGACTGCCTTATTTCATTCCATTTTGTTGCCTTGTCAATAGGGTTGATTCTTGGAACGATTTGTGAACTGTTGGTGTTTTTTCCAGTGGGCAGCATACACAAATGGCATCTACATATTGGTAAACATCGCACAGCATTGGCAAGTCAGCGGCTCTGTTTTGAATTGATTTTTCTCATATCTCTCAGCTGAGGTTTATTTTCATATAAGTAGTAATTACAGAAAACGAATGCCTCTAAGGGTAAATGTTGCTATGCTGCCTAGATGTATTCTGTGGCATGCTGTAATTATTTGTTTGAGTTATTTCACAGAAAATCTTTCTCAGCAATTTATACATGGATTCAAGGTCGGTAAAGGCAGAGTGTAGACAGTTTGAGTTTTTGTTAAATCTATATTGTTTTGTTCAACAGGCATTTTTAGAAACTGTGCCATAATTAACAGTTGGGAAACTTCAAGAAGGATTCAGAAAGAAAAATATTTTGAGTTGTACTGGGAAGTTTTAAGCGCACTGTGCCAGAGGATTTCAAAATAAAAATGTTGTCCGAACACAACGGAGTCTTTTATAGATGAGGAGACCACAGAATTGTACCAGCTGTGGTGTTGAATCCTGGTAGAGATGTTTGACTGATGTCGGGGCTCCATCCAGTAAACCCACAATAAGTTGAAGATACCAGAAGTTAATAAAAAACTGTGTACCTTATATTCAACTTACCAAATGTCATAGCTCATCTTACTTCATTTGTTTTTGGTACTGAGAATCAAACTCAGGATCTTGGGCTTGCAAGGCAGGTGCTTGTGCTGCTGAGCCATATCTGTCCCTGTCTCATTTGCTTTAAACATGCTTCGAGCACTTATATTGGACTACATTTGGGCAAAATGATTTAACACAAAGCTCACTTCATAATAGTGTTGATTTCTGAGGTTATTTATTGAATACTCTACTGAAAGTGAAAAACAGCCCAGTCCCTATTTTCAACCCATCGTTGTCAATTACAAAACAAAGCAAATGGTAGCCTACACTAACATAGCTAAAAACTCTGAAATTGAACCATGGTAAGTTGGAAATCATCTGTGTTGTCTTCACAGGCTGAAGAGACTCCACTTGGTGTAAAGTGAAGGAAACTGTCTCCTTCCTGAGCTTATGAAGTGTAAGGTGCTAACCCTGTCTACTAGACATCTGAAGCAGATTTCTACACAAAAATCAGATGCCTTCCTCACATCCCTACCTGGTTTCTGCCCCACCTATAGTCAGCCTAGGTGACCCAAGGAATTAGACTCAAAGAGAAGAGCCTAAGGAACCAGCTTGAAAGGACCTGGAATCTGTTGCCGCCTACTTTGGGAATGCTGGACCAGCTAATATAGGGATCATTCATGCTCTGATTTCAAGCTCCAAGGCCATGGACACCTGCTAGGCGCTAGGCTATTGTCTTCTGGGTGGTTTTTCAATATTTAGAGAACCTCTTCTTATGATTTACTTTTCCTTAATCTAGAAGCAGGCTCCAATTCTAAGTCCTATGCAGCAAGGTCACAAGCCCTACCAACGAGAAGCACCCAAATGAGCCCGCATTTCAGCAAGGAAGAACATGAGAAAACATGCTGGAAAGCAAGGATGCCCTTTTGGATAGCTCTGGTCCCCACGATAGCCTTTTTTTTTT
>PVKA01040878.1:0-18449 GCA_004027165.1 Ctenomys sociabilis | reverse complement strand
TCAAGAAGTTAATATATTTGGTTTATTCAGATTTACAGTAATGTAACAATTATATATATGAAATTCTTATTGAAGTCATTTCTGCATCAAAAAGCAAAATAAGCAAAGGGCGTTCAAAATTCAAAGGTAAAACCACAGCACACTGAATAAATAACTTGATTACAAACATATATCTAAAAATTACATTAAAATCAATTGAAGAGAGCTATAACAATCACAATATTTGCCTCCCATTAATTTTTTTATTTTATTTTATTTTATTGAAGAAAAAATAGCAATGAGACAGTTTCAAATCAAATTAGTAGGACAGATTCAATAATTAATACATTGCATATTGTTTTTGTAGTGGTTTTTGTTGTACAAAAATACTTGATATTTTATTTACAAACACTATTAGAGCAGATGCCTTTAATCAATGAATTAAGAAAATGTAGCTATATGCCTATGTTTTTTAAAAGCTGAATTATAGTAGAGTTTCAATAATTAATACTTTTTACATTGTTATCTTTCTAGTGGTTATCCATAGTACAAGAAGCAGACAGGATATCCTGTCCAAACTCTATTAGTGCAAATCTTACTTCTTATAGAATTACACAAAACTACTGCATATTTATCCTAACTGTACTGTTTATACAGACACAGAATGGTCCTTCCTTCTTATCCCCCTTTTTTTGTTTAGTCCTGTCAGAGATGGGACTATTGTCATTCAATTATTATATCCCATTAACTTTTGATGACAGGACATGAGAACCCTAAGAGAATACCCTAGAGTTCTCCTGCTTTTCAAATACACTTTTACCTCCTGGTGAAAGGCCTGGGTCATTTTTCATTGTTCTGTTCCTTCACAGCAACCACATTCTCCTATGTTTCGTCCTTGCAATGCACAGTACCCCTGGAACCTTACCTCTGGCCAAATGCTTCAAATCACTGTAATGCCTCTTCAGTTTACCTGTGCCCCATCCGAACTGCATTGAAATTTTTCTGCTACCTAGGTAGTATCTCTTTAACACAAGCAAAATATAGACCAATTTGCTGCCAGTGCACAGTGTATAAACCCGGGATCCAGCAGCTACTTTAGTTCTTTCAATAGAAGCTAAGAAAGGTCACATCAGCATCCCCACTTTTGGCACAAATTCTTAGTTATTTTCCTCATTACTAAGGCAAAGCAACACTCAAAGTTAAAGGATGATAGCATTATTTAGCTAGTAGTTTGTAAATGTTTTATTCCTTAACTGACTGGTTTCAGGGCAGGTGGACACATGCCTCAGGAGAGGGACAACAGTTTATGGCAACAGAAGTTAGCACAAGCAACCATAGTGAAAACAGGAAAACAAGCCTCTTCCTGCCCCTTGTATCTTATCCTGGCTGCTGGTGTTTGAGTGGTGCTGATCCAGCCAGTGGATTGATCGAACCATCACCCACCCTTGATCATAGTACCCTTAATTCCAGTATTGAACCATGACCCAATCACAAGTGCTACATTAAGCTGTCTCCAAAAAAATCCCTATTTAAAAATTCATGAGGCTATGAGAGAACACTTAGACACAACCCATAAGATTCCATCACAAGACCTCCCAAATACTCATGCACATTATGTAAAAGGCAGTTGCTGCATCACTAAGAGCTGCCAAATCATTAACAGTTTCATCACTGCAGAAGTCCAAATCTCATGTCTCCTCTAAGATTTAAGGCAAAATCTTAGCTATGAGCCCATGTACAAATGAAAAGAAAAGTAAACACTTCCGACATTCAGTGGCAGAAAGTAGACATATCCATTCTAAAAATTACAAGTGGGGGTACAAAGGAATGGGACCAAAGCAAGTCTAGAATTCATCAGGGCAAGCACTACATCCTGTTGTCCCATGTGCAGCATCTGAGACAATCTGTGCAAGACATAAACTCGAAAGGGCTTGGGTGGCTTCACCCTATTGCATTTCTAGTGGGCATTGCTCCATGGCTGCTCTGTGACTGGCTCTGCTCATCCTGGCAGTTTTCCTCAGATGATCCATGTTCCTGACTTCTACAAACTTCTGTGGCCTCCCCTGAACCTTTGGCTTCACACTCAACTTTGGCTTCACACTTTCCCCTCTCAGGGCATACTACCTGGATTTCTAGGTGGTTTTCAGAAATCTATGTAGGAGGCTTCTTCAGCTCACAAGTCTTGCATTCTGTATGCACCTAAAACCAGAGCCATGAGGATGATCCCAAGGTCCATTGCCAACTGAGTAGTAACCAGACTTTCCTTTCTTGGCTGTAGGTTTGAATACCTGGATTACTGAGAATCTGAATCCCATTCTTGGAATCAAATTCTCTGTGCTGCTGACATTCTGGATCATGATGTTCTGGACCTTTCTTATCAAAACAAAGTATTTCACTTTTACAAGTTTGAGGCTGCAAAAGGTGAAATCCTGTTCTTGTAATGTCCCTTGACTATCTTTTCTGTTCTCCTATTCCTTTTTAGCAGCCAAGATCTTCACAATTCTATCATTGGAAATACATAGCTTTACTAGAGCTTCATTACTGGCCAAATTCAAAGTATTTTAAATTATTCTAGTGGCCTCTATGTGATTTTTAACATGGATCTGTCTAAAAGCCCCCAAAGCAGTCATGTTATGGCCTCAATATTCTTCTCCTGGCTCCCAAATGACTTATCTATGTTACAGGTATTTATTCCTTCTGTGAGAGTTGTCAGTGTCTGAACAGTGTCAGCATTGCTGGAAAGTTCAAGTCCCAAGTCTCCTCTGGGATTTAAGGCAAACTCTTAACTGATTCCTGTACAAATGAAAAGAAAGATAAGCAGTTCCAACATTTAGTAGTGCAGCATTCCTCAGTGGTCCTGGTAGATCGCTGTGGAGCTAAGAACCTTGTCAACTAGGGACATGGCTGTGGCAACATCTCAATACTGATGCTGAGGTTAGCAAGCTAAAGGTGCCCTAAATGTCTGTTTTTACTCTGAGCAAAGAATCTTAGGTAATAAAAGCTGTGCTATTATAAATGGGTGCAAAATAAAGAATGAAAACGTTTCTGTATATCTATAATGTGATTGTGCTTTAAATTAAGAATTGTTACAAAAGAAAAAAAATTTAAAAATTATATATAGATTAAAAAGTTATAAAAGGTTTAAGTTAATTTAGCATTTTTTATTTTAATTTTTTTATTAATTTTATTGAGAAACAAATAGCAATGAGACAGTTTCAAAACTGATTAATAATAATTAATACATTGCATATTGTTGTCTTCATAGTGGGTACTCATACTACAAGATGCAGACATGATATCCTGTCCAAACACTATTAGTACAAATCTTTCTTCTCTTTGAATTAATGGAAAGTAGCTGTATCTCTCTCCTATTTTGTATATACAGATACAAATGGTACTTCATTTATATCCCATTTTTTATTTAGTTTTCTCAGAGACAGGTATTCCATTGCCGTTTAAATATTGTAGGACCCCTCAGGCTTTCACAGAGGCCAAATTGGTCAAGCAATGGCCGTGATTCATCCACATGGCTGACACTGACAAAGAATCTACAGACTGCAGTACAGGGTTTCAGGGTAGATCCTGAGGGGATTTCACTGACCTTGTCAGATACAAAAGTTACATTTCTTATTATATCTGGGTCTTAACCATCCAGTAGAAAAGTATAAAAATAAGGTATAAAAAGTAAAGCCATATCAATATGCTGAGCTGTAAAAGGCTCAAGTCAACAACTTCTGACATTGTCAGTCCTATGGATAACCCACTACTATTATGGACTACTGGACTATATTGGATCATCTTGCTGAATTCTCATGTGCACAATATTTAAACGACAATGGAATACCTATCTATCGCAAAATTAAACAAAAAAGGGTATAAAAATGAAGGACCATTTTGTATCTGTATATATGAATTAGGATAGATGCAGTTACTTTCTCTTAATTCAATGAGAAGAAATATTTGTACCAATAATATTTGTGGACAGGATATCATGTCTGCATCTTGGACTATGAATAACGACTACAAAGACAACAATAGGCAATGTATTAATTATTGAAACTGACCTATTAATCAGTTTTGAAACTCTCATTGCTATTTGTTTCTCAATAAAATTAATAAAAAATTAATATTGTACGTGCGTGAATTCAGCAAAATAATCCACTATATTTGAAAAAAGGAAACCATGTATTCATAAACTCATTGTAACCTACGTATAGGTTTACAGCTAAAACGTCCTGCAAAGCCTCATGAGCTCCTAAATGGAGCTTTTGAGAGGACCTAGGTTATGAATGTGTACTATTGAGTCATTCGTGTTATTGGATGGTGGCTGTGGTAACTGCATTAGTTCACTTATTGGACTGACATAGTTGTGGGTATGGAATAGATTTACTGAAAACCAGGAGGTGAGTGGCCCCGACTAACAGGCTCATAGCCTGAATGGAATGAGAAAGGAAGGGAAAGTTCAGTGCTGCTGCCTTTTGCTTCCTGCCCCACCACGGTCTGTTTCTCCTCTGCCATGCTCCTCTACCATGTTGCCCTGCTGTAGAGCCAGGTGACTGCACACTGAAACAACCACAAACTGTGACCTAAAATACACCTTTCCTCTTTTAGCTTTTTGGGAGCTGGGTAATTTTTTCCTGGCAACAAAGAAGTAGCTATGACAATGATGTACATAAAGCCTGCAGCAGTGCACATTAATTTCTGGGCCATCACATTCATACTCTGCTCAGCCAGTGTTGCTTCCAAGACAACTTCCAGTCCTGCAAGCTTGTCATGGTTTAAGAGCATATTTTTATACTATATTTTTACTATATCTTTTCTATATTTTGATACACAAATAATGTGTGAAAGGTTTCTACAGTAGTCAGTCCATGAGATAGCATGCAGTTGTCTGTAGTCCATAGTCCCTGTTTGTGCTGTGCATAGCCTCAGAGCAGTGGACTGCCCCCATATGACCTCAGGGTGTAGAGGGCTGTGCCAGCTGGTTTGTGCACGTACATTCTGATGGTGCCATGATGAGAATGCCTAACACCATACTGTATGGTTTAGATCTAGTTGGCCCTGAAAATCCTCATGTGCTCATAGGTTGGATTTGGGGAATGACTGGATCCCAGGTATGTGATTCTGTGTTACTTCACTGGGGGTTTGGTACCTGGGCATGGCGTTGAGAAGCAAAGCCTGCTGAGAAGAGATGGTTCATTGGGCATGGCCTAGAAAGATGTGTGTATGATCTGGCTCAGCTTCCTGCCTGCCATGGCACGGGCTCGCTCTCTACAATGCTCCTCCTCTGCCATGCTACCCTGCCTTGGAGCCAGCCCTCCGTGTGCTGAAACCTGCACAAGCTGTTTCAGGAGAGTAAGCTTCTCCTCTTTTAACACTGAAGATTGAGTATAGTGCCTCAGCAATGAAAAAGTAACTATCTGAACTTTGTACAGAACTCATGCCTGCGATTAAATGAAATAAAACTGTCATTAACAGAAACAAATCTCTCGTGTAAAAGCACAAATTCATGCAGTTGAGGATTATTCTTGTTTATATGAAAGACAGAAATTAGGCATTTAATTGCATGTGCTTTATTAGAATTTGTATGTTAACATAATTTTCTTTCTAGAAATTAATTAAAATCTTATGTAATATGTCAGATTGAGACAACTTAAATTATAGAAATGATCTATTACCATTTTTATTTTGGAAAATTACTGTTTTTTGAGATGGGAAAAAATAATGCTAAGCAGAGCTAGGCTTAAAAATGCCCAGTTTCTAGTTCTTGTCTCAAAGAAAGTGATTAAGAACATTGTCAAATACATTGTTTTTAGCCATGTCTGAAAATTAGTTTCTAGAATCACCTACTGAGGCACGAAAACTAAGCAGTTAGGGTCAAACGATAAGTTATAGTAGGAGCCTTCCATCATTAATATTCATTTTTTTCCAGCATTAATATTTCAATCTGAAGCATTCTCTTTTATTTTCTGTTCTTTTACTAAATGATAACAATCTCTATTACCTTTAAGTTTTCATTTTGACAGATTAGTGTTGGACAACTGATCCAGTTTCTTAAATGACAAAAGTATGAAGTGGAAAAATCTTTTGGTTACTCTTTGAGATTTTGTTGAGATAGAAAAATTGTCCCTTTTGAAGTCATTTATCATATATCTTATATTTATTTGTATATATCATTTATTCTAATTTGTCTTTACTCAAAAATTATAGTATTATAAATTTGAAAGTATGCCTTTACTTATCTAGATCCTCTCCCAGAGACAACTGTTATCAATTTAATACAATTCTTTCTAAAATTTATTGCACACACTAATATGTAAATGTATGTACACAATTGAAATTAAAACTCATTTAACTTTTTTTTTAATATGAACATTTCACCATATCAGGCTGCAAGAATAGAAAGCCTACCTCATTTCATTTTGCCTATTCCATGGTTATACTGTGTCCTATATTCAGACTTGAGAAGGGCTTGATGCACCGCTTCTGGCTTTAAAGATGAAGAAAGGTCAAGGCTATGAACTAAAGGATACAGTGACTTACAATCTGGAAATGACCCTCACTTTCTACCAGAAAGTCAGTAGGGACCTCAGTATTATATGGAAAGAAACTCAATTCTACAATAATTGGAAAGAACATGAAATAAATTATTTCTTGGAGACTCCAGAATAGAGCATAGCTCCTCTGATTACTTAAATTTAGGCCTGTAAACCCCATGCTAGACTTCATACCTCTTTAGGACAATAAATATGTGACTTTAATGCACTATGTGCAGTTAGTTACCAGTCAAAATTAATACAATTTACTGTAAGTATCTTACTTTAATTGATGCTTACTAGTCTGTCTCATTCAGGAGGAAAAAACGGAAATATACATTACAAAATCAACAAAATTCACAATAATCTCACTTATTCAGAAAGTAGTACAAAGATTTAAATGAAATAGTACATGTTTTCATGTTTCAAAAATGTATACATTATCCAGATAGCTGTGGTAGTGTGTGTCTGTTGTTTCAGCATGGTGGGAGGTCTGAAGCAGTAGATTGCAAGTTCAAGGCCTGCCTGGGCCATCTAATGAGACCCTGCCTGAAAACACTAAATATAATTTTCAAATATTTATTTACTTTTTAATATATAAATTTGTTAAGATTAACATAGTTTATTTTCTTCATCAAATTAGCTTCATTCTTGATTTTCTCTATTGGTAGGTTTTTAATTATGTTTTTAATTTTATTAATTAATATTTTTTATTTGGGATTTTTATATCTTCTTGATTCATCTTCGGTAATTATTATTTATCTAGGAATGTGTCCCTTTCTTTTTCATTTCCTTTTAATTAGAAAAAAATTCTGAAAGTATGTATTGATAATCTTTTGGATTTCTGCAGCATTTAATGTGATTTCACCTTTTCATTCCTAATTGCATGGACTTTAGTCTTTCTTTTGATAAGGTTGGCTAAGGGTTTGTTGATTTTATTTAATCTTTTGAAAAACCAACTCTTTGATTCATTCATTCTTTGTATCATTCTTGATTTGGTGCTTCAGAAATATTTTTCTTGAATGATCCTAATGTTATGAAGTTTGTAAAAATGTAATTTCTGGGTTTCTCTGGAAAATGGTACGTAACTGATTTCACCAACTAGGTCAGCTGCAAAGTATTTTAAAAACTCGTTTTTGGGTTTCTTTTAGTAGAGATGTAAGCGCAGCTTGGAGGTGCACAGTGCAGTCCATGGACACTGACAAGAGTGCTCCACCCTTTCCAGACTCTCTGAAGCTCACGCCCACTCCAGTAGCATTTGGAATGTTATCTTTCAAAGTGGCGTGGGCTACCGGCTTCTGTGAATTTCAGTCTGCTTGCTGGCATAAAGGGACGAGTTAGTTTCCTAGACCTAATTGACTATGCTGCGTTTACTGTCCTAAGATGTGACAGTGCATGACTTGGGTGTCTTTACCTCATCCCTAAGGACGGTTCTTTTCTTTCTGAATTTTCAGGTGTAATTTTAATTTGCCAAACATTTGTCATTTGTCTTCTCCTGAAAAATAAAGTTTTTGTTATAGTATCATTATTTAGGGTGCCTTTAGCTGTGCAGAGACATGCTACAAAAAAAAAATTAGCTTTGCATATGGCAAACACTCTTTGCTTATGATACCCTTTGTCCTTCTTGGAAAATTATGTCAGACTGGTGACACATTTTTTGATATGTAAACATGAAGGATTCCTAAGTATTAGTAGTTGTTTTCTAGTCTCAAATATGTCTTGCTTTGTGAGCCAGGGTGAATAAGTTTCATCCACTCTTCTTAAATTATAGTTTTCCCTTAGACATTAGAATAACACTGGGCATTTCCTTATTAAGGATTTATTGAAAGAAAGTACTTGTATATGAGCTTCTTTTAGGTGTGGTCCCTGTAATTGTGAGTTAGTTATCTGAACACACACCAATCCACTGTATGTTGTTGTTATTGTTGTTATTATTATTATTATTATTATTGGCAGAACCGGGAATTGAACTCAGACCCTTGCACTTGCCAGGAAAGTGTTTATTCCACTGAGCCATCTCCCCAGCCCTCCACTGTATATTATTTATAATGTTTTATTGCTTAGTGTGGACATAAAAAATGGAATAGATAGGGATGGTCAGATAGCTTTGTCGACCAAAGTGCCTGCTTAGGCAGACTTCAGTGGCCCAGGGTTTGATCCCTAGCGTGCCATGCCCACCCTGCCCCTGGAGCAAGCTGAAAAAGCAATTGAGACTACGTGTGGGGGTGAGCCCCTCTAATCCCAGCACTGGTGAAGTTGAAAACAGGAGAATCACTGTGTCTGATTCGTGCAGTGATGAGACCCTGTAGACAGTCTACTAAATATAAAAATATATAAATAGAATAATGGACTAGATAATTATTTTGAGGCTCAAATACAAGAGTATTTGGATGTGTCAAGATAGCTCAGCAAATTAAGTGTCTGCTTTGGCAAACGCAGGACTTGGGTTCGATTCCTGATGCAGCACTGGCCCTGTCCCCAGTGACCAAATTCGGGCGTGGTGGCCCACGGCTATGATCCCAACATTGGAGAGGCTGAAAACAGGATGATCACTGTGAGTCCAAGCTGCATAGTGAGATCCTGTACCAAATACATAAATGGAAAAACAAACAAACAAGTATATTTGAAGCTCTGGATTATATTTTCAGCAAACAGCGACAGTGGTCAGCCACACCTGAAGAGGCAGAAAGTGATGAAAGAAGGGCAAAGCTGAAGTGTTGACTACGCCGCCGGCACCACAGTGCTTCTTCATAGAGTGGAAGCCTATGAAAGGGATGATAGGGGAAAGCAAGGTAGAAACGAAAAGATAATTTTCAAAATAGAAGAAAAAGGACAATATTTTGACTCATGGAGAATCTGTCCAATTGACAATTGCCAAAACTCAGGATATGACAAGACAGCTATAACAATTCACTCATTATAATGTAACTGCTACAGTAAGTCCTTGTAAAAAGGCTTATGATAAGAAATTGTGACAGCCCACTGAAAGAAGTACTTACTCCACAAGCTAAGTCTCCTTGCTTTACCCATGTCCAAGGGGAGAGTTGCTGAGATTTCTTGGTTGACAAAACTGGCTTGGGACTCATCAGACTGTGGGAAATGACTCCAGGGTCCACATTTATCCACTTCACGTCTTTCTCAGTCCTATTCTAGCTTTTGTCTAGTAAGAATGAAACTTTCAACATGTATGTTTCTTTATTGATACCAAGAAGAAGACAATCATTTCTTGGAATAACAGAAGAAAATATATAATATGCTTCTAATATTTTGATAACTGTAATATTAAACAGCTCTCCCCTATGTATTGTCAAACAGTACAATTTTAAAATACTATTGATTATGAGTTCTAGTGTGTTGAAAATATTGTTTTTCACAAAATCAGATTGATCCAAAATAGTCCCATATTAAGAGTAAGGTAAATACTTATATTTAATTGGGAAATTATAACTGTAACAATTTTTTGTTTTAAATTCTATGTAGCAAACATGTTTTGTTCTTTAAAAGGTAGTTCCCAGTAAACACAGACCAAATCTTATGCTCCAAAGTATGTGTTCCTAATAATAATAACTTATTTACTACACAGTAATAGTTTAAATGGTTACAGCAAAAATTCTAGAATACTTTTCTGTCAGCTTTCTTTCACCATAACATACTACAGAATTTTCCACTTGACTTCCTGATTTTCCTCAAACCCAGACTGTAATCACAAAAGTGGAGGAAATATTTTCATTTATTCTTACAAAACATACTTGTTTCTTTCATATGCGTTTTCATAGTTGCTTTAACTGAAAACCACACAGAATGAAAGTAAATTATAAAATAGTTTTCCCAAAAAATGTTTATATTTATGAAATCATTGTTATTAAATACTTCTGGATCAATGAACTGGTCACTTTCAGAAGGTTTTGAATATTTTTGCTAATATAAATTCAGCAAACTTTTGTCAATTTCAGTAAATGCATTGGGAGTCCAGGGAAATATTATTTATGTAAATTTTATTAGCTAATATAGTAATGAATGATTTCAGTTCTTAATACTCTTTTATTTTGTTTGCTTATTAGTTTGTATTTATTTAAATAAGTTTTGCATTTTTAATATTGTATAGTACTTATACAATTTGCTCACTATTTGTAAAACGGTAATAATTTTACCATAATTTGACAGAAAATATGATCACTTATTTTGATATTTATGAAGTATATATTATTTTTTGATAATATGAAAGTAGAGACAATAAGGGAATCTACTTTTTTTCTGACTGAGAATGTCCCAAAAATCTTAGTATATGATAAGTTCAAATGACATGAAGATTTTCAGCTATGAGCTAATATTTGACAAAACTAGAATAGTTGAATTTTTTTATTATTATTTTTAATTAATTCTTTATTTTATTGAACTACAAATATCAATCAGACAGTTTTAAGACACCTTAACAAGACAGATTCGATAAATTAATACATTGCAAACTGTTTTTATAATGTTTTGGTATCATACAAGGTGCATTCAAGATATTATACTTACAGACATTATTATAGCAGATGTCTCTTATCAGTAAATTAAGAGTGTAGCTGTTTACTTATCTTATTTTTATACCTGAATTATATCATTAATCAATAATTATTTTCCTAGTGGATGACCATAGTACTAGAAGCCAACATAATATCCTGTCCAACCACCATTAGTGCAAATCTTGCCTCTCATAGGATTATGTAGAAGCACAGCATTATCTATCCCAACTGTACTGTCTATACACACACATCATGATTCTTCCTTTCTAAACCCCTTCCTTTGTCTACACCTGTCAGAGATGGGCACTCCATTGTCATTCAACTAACTTAGGTGCTTGAACTCGGCAACACAATCCAACACAGTCCAGTATTCTACAACAATAGTGAGTTATTCAAAGAAATTGTCGACCATAGCCATTTAAAACTCAGCTTAATATTATGGCCCCGTGAAGTATACTTCATTTTTATACTTTTCTGCTGGATGGGTAAGACCTAGATAGAGGAAGACTTATATACCAACACATGTACTTTATGTTTCCTATGTGGTCAGTGAAGTCCCCTCAGGGTTTATCTTGTAGTCCTGTACATTATTCTGTAGATCCTTTGTCTGTGTCATCCATGTGGATGAGTCATGGTCAATGCTTGACCAGTTTGCTCTCTGTGAGAGCTTGAGAGAAAGTTTTCTCTCCATGTGACTCTCCCCAGGCACACTATAGAACTTTGATCTCTTTCCTCTGTGGCTCCATAATCTCCTTGTTCAGAAAATTTGGAGCTCAACTGAGTTTCATGATGTTGCAGTACAGGTTCTCCTATGTCCTGAGTCTTCGCTAACCATGAAAGGCTACAGCCAAAATGTTGGCTGGCCGTGTGTCTCTTCTATTTCTCCAACTCTGAATTGTGAACTTAGATTGTTAACCATCCAGAAGAAAAGCTGATTAGTATCCTGCAGCATATGCCATTCACTTTGCCTTATCTGACTCAACTGATTTTAGTTGTTGTTGTACGTTTCCTTTTGTATTTCTGCTTTTTGCTTGTTATACTAGGGAGACTATACGATATTTACACATGTATGTCTGGTTTATTTCACTTATGAGTATATGTTCAAGTGGCATCCACTTCAGTATAAATGCTTCAAACTTATAATTATTAATAGCTGAGTAATACTCCATTATATAGAAATGCCACATCTTTTTTAAACCATTCTTCATATGATAGACATCCTGGCTGTTTCCAAGATTTTGCTATCACACATTGTGCTGCTATAAACATAGGTACACATATATCACTATGATACAGTGTTTTCAGATCCTTTGGGAAAATTCCCACTAGGGGGATAGCCAGCTTGAATGGGATTTCTAGTCCTTCTCTTTTGAGGAGTATCCACACTGACCTCCACAATGGTTGTACCAATCCACATTCCCACCCGCAGAAGTGTTCCCTTTTCTCCACAACCTCTCCAACATCTGTTGTTGGTTGATTTCTTTATGATAGCCATTCTTTCTGGAGTGAGATGGTATCCCAGTGTTGTTTTTATTTGCATTTCACAAATGGCTAGCGATGTGGAGCATTTTTTCATATATTTATTCGCTTCTTTAATTTTGTCCTCTGAGAATTGTGTATTCATCTCAGATGTGCATTTCTGAATTGGAACTTTAAATTTGAGGGCCCTGTTATATCTTAGTTCTTTATATATTCTAGATAGCAGACCTTTGTCTGATTGCTTATTAGTTAGGATTTTTTCAAAATTTGTGGGTTGTCTTTTCACTCTGTTGACAATTTCTTTTGACATGCAGAAGCTCCTTAAGAAGTGTTGATCCCAGTTGTTGATTTTTTCAAGTGCTTCCCGTGTGAATATATGTTTTTTCATGAACTCTTTATCTACCCCTTTGTCGTCAAGAGTTCCTCCTACTTTCTCTTCCAGGAGATCGAGTGTTTCTGTTTTAGTGTTTAGATCTTCAATCCATTTTGACTTTAACTTAGTGCATGGTGATAGAGCTGGGTCAAGTTTTAGTTTTCAGCATGTAGAAAGCCATGTATTCCAGCACCATTTGTTAAAGAGGCTATCTTTCTTCCAGTCAGCTTATGTAGCAGCTTTGTCAAAGATAAGATGGCTGAGTGCTTTCATAGATGTCTCTGCATCTTCTAATCTATTCCACTGATCCCCAGGTCTATTCTGTTGCCAATACCATGGTGATGTTATTACAGTGGCTTTGTAGCATAATTTCAAATCAGGAATTGTGATGCCTCCTGCCTTGTCTTTATTGGCCAAGATTGCCTTTGAATTCTAGGTCTTTTGTGGTTGCAAATAAATTTTAGGATTGATTTCTCTATATCTGGTAGGTATGTTGGTGGCAGTTTGATAGGGATTACATTAAATCTGTACAGCTCTTTTGGGAGTATGGCCATCTTCACCATGTTGGTTCTTCCTATCCAGGAGCATGGACTATCTTTCCATTTTCTGAAATCCTCTATAATCTCTTTTCTTAGGGTGTTGTAATTTTCTGTGAAAAGATCTTTGACTTCCTTGGTTAAGTGAATCCCAAGGTATTTCATTTTCCGCGGTGCTATTGTAAAAGGTATTGTTTCTATTGTTTCCCTTTCAGTGTGCTTGCTATGTGTGTAGAGGAATGCTATTGACTTTTGAGTATTGATTTTGTATCCTGCTATGCTACTGAATTCCCATATCAGTTGTAGTAGTTTTTTGGTGGAATTTTTGGGGTCTTCCAAGTAAAGTATCATGTAATCTGCAAATAGTGATAATTTAACTTCTTCTTTACCTATTATTCCTTTTATTTCTCCCTCTTTTCTAATGGCTGTTGATAAGGATTCCAAGACTATATTGAATAGGAGGGGTGATAGAGAACATCCTTGTCTTGTACATGAGTAAAAGATTTCAGTTTTTCAACATTTAAGATTATATGAGCTTTTTGGTTGTCATAGATGGCTTTTATCAAGATAGTGTCCGTCTATTCCAATTTTCTGTAGGACCTTGAACATGAATGAGTATTGGACTTTGTCACAGCCTTTCTCTGCATCAATTGAGATCATCATGTGGTTTCTAGTTTTCAGTCCATTAATATAGTGTATTACATTTATAGACTTTCCAATATTGAGCCATCCTTGCATCCCTGGGATGAATCCTATTTGGTCATGGTGTATGATCTTCTTGATGATTAGCTGTATTCCATTTGCCAGGATTTTGTTGAGTATTTTTGCATCTATGTTCATGAGGGAGATTGGCCTGTAGTTCTCCTTTTTGGTTGTAACTTTCCCTGGTTTTGGAATTAGTATTATACTTGCCTCCAGAATGGATTTTGGGAGGACTTTTTCCTTTTCAACTTCATTGAAGAGTTTACAGAGTGTGGGGATTATATCTTCTATAAATTTCTTGTAGAATTCAGCTGTGAATCCATCAGGACCTGGACTTTTCTTTGTCGGTAGGCTTTTTACCACATTTTGTATTTCGTTGGCTGTTATCGGCTTATTGAGAGTTGTTATATCTTCTTGATTCAGTTTTGATAATTTGTACCTTACTAGGAATCTCTCTATTTCTTCTGTGTCTTTTATTCTGTAAGCGTAAAGATTCTCGAAGTAACTATTAAAAATCTTCTGAATTTCCAGTAGGTCTGTTGTGATTTCACCCTTTTCATTCCTTATTGCTTGTTCCTGAATTTTCTTTTGCCTCTTTTTGATGAGGTTGGCGAGAGTCTTATCAACTATATTTAGGTTTTCAACGAACCAACTTTTTGATTTGTGGATTCTTTGAACTGTTTTTTCATCTCAATGGAATTAATTTCTGCTCTAATCTTTATGATTTCTTCGCGTCTTTGCGCTCTGGGTTTTGTTTGCTCTTCTTTTTCTACTTGTCAGAGGTGCAACATTAGAGTGCTTATTTGTTCCCTTTCTGTTTTCCTAATGTGTAAGTTCATAGCTATTATTTTCCCTCTAAGAACTGCTTTCACAGCATCCCATA
The DNA here is from genome assembly GCA_004027165.1 of Ctenomys sociabilis. Taxonomy (NCBI): domain Eukaryota; kingdom Metazoa; phylum Chordata; class Mammalia; order Rodentia; family Ctenomyidae; genus Ctenomys; species Ctenomys sociabilis. The sequence continues at coordinate 3,453 of PVKA01040878.1, read as the reverse complement.
AATTCCGGTAAGTTGTACTTGAATTTTCCTTGAATTGTAGATATTGTTGAATTTCTTATTGAATTTCTTCTGCAACCCTTTGATTGCTGACTATGGTGTTGTTTAGTTTCCATGAATTTAGTGGGTTTTTCTGGTTTCTTTTGTCATTTATTTCCCATTTCATTTCATTGTGTCAGATAGTATGCGCGGGATAATTTCTATTTTCTTGCATATACTTAGGCATGACCTCTGGACTAGTATGTGGTCTATTTTGGAAAGTCACCCGTGTGCAGCTGAAAAAAATGTGTATTTAGCTGTGGTTGAGTGGAACACTCTTTATATGTTCACCTGGTCCATTTGTTCCAAGCTCTGGTTCAGTTCTGCTATGTCCTTGCTAATTCTTTGTCTCCCTGACCTATCTTTTTGAGATAAGGGTGTGTTAAGTTCTCCTGTTAAGATTGCGTTCTTAGACATTAAGTTTTTCATGTTCATTAAGATTTGTATTACATAGTTGGGTGCTCCTGTGTTTGGGGCATAAATAGTTATGAGTGTTACCTCTTGCTCTTGAATTTTTCCCCTGACCAATAAATAGTGGCCTTCTTTGTGTCGTTTGTTCATTTTTGGTTTGAAGTTGAGACTGTCTGAGAACAGAACTGCTACTCCTGCTTTTTTCTGAGGTGCTGGGGCATGTAGTATTGTTTTCCATCCTTTGATTTTGAGCGTATGAATGTTCTTTTGAGTTATGTGTGTTGCTTGTATACAGCATACTGTTGGATTTTGTTTCCTAATCCACTGTGCCAGTCTATTTCTCTTAATTGGAGAACTGAGTCCATTTACATCGATGGTTATAATTGAAATGTGTTGACTTATGTTTGCCATGATATTTACCTGGTATTGTTTATTCCTTTGTAACCTTTGTTTAATTGTCTGACCTGTTTAGTGGGTTCCTTCCTTTCTCATTCATGGAGTTCTGTTCATTGTGGTCTCTCTCTAGAACATCTTTCAGCAGCCTGTGAAAGGATGGCTTTGTCATCATGAAATTCTTTAGTTGTTCTTTGTCATGGAAGTATTTCACTTCGCCATCAAACATGAAAGAGAGTTTCTCAGAGTATAATAGTCTGGGCTGGAATTTGTTTTCGTGTAGGACTTGAAGAACTCTGCTCCATTCTCTCCTTGCCTTCATTGTTTGTATAGAGAAGTCAGCTGTAATTCTGATGGGTTTTCCTTTGAATGTGAGCTCCTTCTTCTCTCTAGCAGCTTTCAGTATATTATTTTTGTGTTAGATTTCTGGGATCTTAACTATTATATATCTCGGTGTGTTTCTACTTGGGTTGAAGTTATTTTGTGTTCGGTATGCTTCGGTGACCTGAATGTTGGATTGTTTCCTCATAGTTGGGAAGTTTTCATGTAGGACGTGAAGAACTCTGCTCCATGCTCTCCTTGCCTTCCTTGTTTGTGTAGAGAAGTCGGCTGTAATTCAGATGGGTTTTCCTTCGAATGTGAGCTCCTTCTTCTCTCTAGCAGCTTTCAGTATATTATTTTTGTGTTGGATTTCTGCGATCTTAAGTATTATATGTCTCATTGTGTTTCTACTTGGGTTGAGGTTATTTGGTGTTCTGTATGCTTCGGTGACCTGAATGTTGGATTGTTTCCTCATATTTGGGAGGTTTTCTGCAATTATTTCTCCCCAAATTCTTTTTATGTGATTTGTGTTGACTCCTTCATTCTCGTTGATACCAATTATTCTCACATTGTTCATCCTGGCATCATCTTGCAGGTGATGCATTATTTTTTCCTGCATTCTCGTTCTTTTTAAGAGATCCTTTCTCAGCTTTTCACTAGTTGTTCCAGCATCTTCAAGATCTGAAACTCTGTATTCCCTTTCACTCTGATGGTTTTGTAGACTCATGATTGATAATTTTAGTTCTTCTATATATCTTTGACTGTGTTTAATGTGTTGTATTTCTTTTCTGTATTACTTATTCAAGGAATCCATCATATTTTTGATCTCAATTTTTTTATCCATGTCTTCTTTAGAGATAGTTATAAATTCTTTTTCTGCAGTGTTTCTTACAAGTTGAGTTTCCTCTATATTTGTGGACTGGTTTCTGTATTTCAGATGCTATGGCTTCAAAGAATTTTTTTTTTCAAAGAAATGTTTTTTTATTTCAGAACTTATTTCTGCTTTGAGTTCCTCATCATCTTTCTGCTGTTGTTTCTTTGCTCCAGATGCTGTTAATTCATATATATCAGCTAAAATAGTGCTCTCTGAACTTGTTCTGGGTGAGCATAGTTTTTCTACCCAATGTTTCTGGAATTCATTCTTTATTTCAGATACTATGTTTTCAGATATTTCTTTTTCAATTTGGGGAATTACTTCTCGTGTTATTTCCTCTATAGCTTTCTGCTATTGTTCCTTTGCTGCTGTATCTGCTAATTCATTCATTTCAGCTGAGCTAGTGAACTCTGCCATTCCTGGTGGACTCAAGGTCTGGGACTGCATTTTTCCCCTTCTCTTTGTCATTGTGTATGGCATTGACTTTTGACCTTTGGTGTAGAGCTTTGGTGCAGCTATAACCTTAGCTTGTTATGAGATTTGGGTGCCAGTCTATTAAGTTTGCGACTATTAATTTTCCAGGTATGCCTATCCTGGATCTAGCTGCTGTGTTCAGTTCCTTTCTTACTGCAGCTCGTTTGGTTCCCCTCTGTTGGTTCCCGGGGTCAGCCCTCCTGTGTCAGGCAGGTCATTCTCCTGGTGGGTGGGCCTGAGCTTTGGTGGGTCTTCTGGGCTCACAAAAGGATAGTGGATGATCTTATTCACTCAGTAGGTTGTACTGGGTTGGTCAGCCTGTGCTGGGTATGGGTATGTAGGCCATAACCCGAAAAGGCTGGGAAAGGTTTCACTGGAGCAGCGGGCCTGGAGCCGTCACTCACAGGCCAGCCTGTGCTGTCCGTGGCGTCGGACCGAGGACTGCTGAGAAACGTCCCTCCAGCGTGGCAGGCTTGGAGTTCTCACTCCAGGCCGACCTGCACTGGGTCTGGGGCTGTGGGGTGGGACCGGTAATCACCTGGAAATGTTTCTCAGGCACGGTGGGCCTGGAGCTCTCACCAGGCCACGGGGGGGTGGGGAGGCAGGGAATTTCTGGGAAATGTCTCTCGGGCATGGCGGGCCTGGAGTTCTACACTCACTGAAATTTGATGCCCAGAGAATCGGGGAAATTTCTACTCGTTCAGTGGGCTGTAGGGCAGGGGATCCGGGGAGGTGCTGGTGAGTGGGTCCTGAGGTTTCAGGCCAGTCACTGGCTTGGAGGGGTTGGGGACAGGGATCCGCGTAGCGCACGTGGGAAGAAGCCAATTGCTCTCCCTCAGACTCACCACACTCTCACTGATGTGGGAAGCCTGGTGAGTCGTGCAAATTCCCACTCGCTGGGAGAGCTTGGCGCGGGATCCAGGAGGCCGCTGGATTCAGCCACT
>PVKA01040877.1:0-18451 GCA_004027165.1 Ctenomys sociabilis | reverse complement strand
TCACACCACTGTATGAAACATTTTCATTATTCTAAAACATTTCCCTTTTCTTCAATCTGCCTCAAAGAAAACCAAAGTGTCAATTTTTATGATCAGAGATTAGTTCTACTTTTTTCAAATTAAAAAGTCAAATTTTATTACCAGATATTAAATTAAAGTCACAACACAGATTTTTAAAACAATGTGCAGTCAAGTTTTTCTCATTTTCCTCCCCTAAGAATGATGCCAGGCCAGTAGATCCCTATAGAACATTTCCAGTTTGGCAACAAGCAGTCAACCATTCACATTTCTGCTCAAGACAGCAGGCCTGGGCAGACTATTTTATATCTCAATAGCAACAGAAACATAGAATATGTTTCTTTTCTCAGATTTCAATTAGTCACCAGGTTTTCCCATTGCCCCTTGGTTGCTGCTTGTATCTATATCTGATTTAGTGATACCTTTTGGAGCTATATTAAGTATCCAGAATTCATTACAGTTTATCTTGAACTAATATCAGTTACTTTATACCTATTTTACATACTTCACAATATAGTACATATTTTCCCCTTTTACTCATACATTTTATATGTGCTCAAGCACACTGGTTTCCTCTTCATTTGGTTAATTGTCTGTTAGAAAGAAAACTAAGGAGAAGGGACCAGGGAGATGGCTCAGTAGAAGAAGCGTTTGCCTGGCAAGTGCAAGGGCCTGAGTTCAATCCCTGATTTTGCCAAAAATAAATAAATAGATAAAACGAAGGAGACACAAAAAGTGTTTTGTATGTTCCCATATACTTACCACTTCAGTGTTCTTTAATTCACTATATGCAGCCCATTTTTCCATCCAGCACAGTATCAGTTCATCCTGAGGAACTTCACTTCGTATGTTTCATGGATTGAATGACTAATTTGCTCAGATTTTGTTGGCTTGGAAGTACAATGTGGGTTTGACTTCAATACAGAAGTCATTTTCTGTGCCTGAAGGACTTAAGTCTCTCAGAACTTCCTTCTTGTGTCTTGAGTTACTTCTGATATGATGTCATACGTTTCCTCGATATGCAGTGCAGCGTATTTATCTGCCTGCTGTTAAGATTTCTTGTCATTGGCTTTGGGAAAACTGACTAAAATACATCTAAGGGTGTTCTGATGTCTCTCTAGACTGCTTGGGTTTTATTCCAGGTTTTAAACTCACGCAGCTTATTGGATATTCTTACACACATCAATGAGATTCATTTGCTTTTTTCTCTCTGTATTTTGAGTTGGAAGTTCCTACTGACAAATTTGCTGTTTGTGCATTCTCTGGTGTCCAATCTGTAATACCTAGAAAAGTTTTCATCACTAAGTTTCTTATTCTGTAATATCAATTTGGCCCTTTAGCTTCTGAAGTTTCGTACCTCAAACTCTTATTCATTAATCACTACAGTTGATATTTCCATTAGATCCTCAAAACCTATCCAAGATAGGCACTTAAATTGTTTCAATTTTATGTAATTTTTAAATTTTTATCAGGATTTGTTTGTGATGTGTATGTCTGTTGCTATATATGTTTCTTCTTTCTGGTTATGAGTCACATTCTCCTTCTTTTAAAGTTAAACTTTAATGTTGCTGTTATTATGGAATAAAACTTGAAAACCCATGGCATCATCCTCTGCAGAGGATCCTATCATTAGATAGGATTGCATTAACTTTGATTTACCTCTTATATTGTATGGTGCACTTAGTGTAACATCTAGTGCAAGCCTAAATACTCTTGTCTCCAGGGGCCTTTCTATTTCTCAACTAAATTCCTGGGGACTGTACTGTGAGTCTTAGTTTTTCCCAGTGTAGTGCAACTTGTCTGATTTCTACTCAGCTCTTAGTTCTCTTGTAGATGTTCCATTGAATTTTCATTCATAGGCCACTGGGAGTGTCAAACAAAAAATGGTTCTACTATTTAGCTATATAAAGAGGAAATTTGTGCAAAGTTCTGGAAGGTTTCCTCTTACATCTTTCTCTCTAGCTCCCTGACCCAGGAAACATCGCCTTGCTCAAAGGCTGTGGGATCTGATCTCCAGGACATGCACACTGATAAACGGGTCTTTATGTACTTCAGTTTCCCAGTACCAGGGTTTATAGAGTACACCAAAACAGAGGGTGGAACTCAGCTCAGCTCTCCTTCTTCTCCAGAATCATATGATCACATTCTCTGGTTTTCAATCCCTCAAAAGATTAACTTCAAATAGTGTATATACTTGTAGAGTTTGTCACTGTAGAAGTGGGCATGTATTAGTCGACGCTCACTAGAGTCAGATGTTGAAAATTGCAAGACCTCTGTCAGTTCTCTAGAGACCCCTGGACCCAATCACAGGTTTGGAGCCTACAGAAATAAGGGTATGCACCAAAAGGCTGAAGCTTCTAACAGAAGGCTGACAGAGTTCCAAGAGAAGCCAAGAGACAATGTCAAAACTGAAGACACAAAATTATGAGCAAATTTTATGAAATCTACTCATATCTTTTAAAAGACTTTCATCCCAGGACTGATAATTTGGCCTAATGATTCAAAACACAAAAAGTTTAGCACAACAGAGAATTATAAAGAAAGATTACAATTTCAACAGAAGAATGAACATGAATGTAACATAGACCCCTGCTCCTTTTACAAAGAGCCCCAGTAACTATACCATACTTAATGGTGGAAGACTGATTGCTTCCCTTCTAACAGAGAAAACTGGTCATAGCGTTGTTCTTATCAACTCTTCCCAGTTCTAACCCGTGCAACAATGCAAATGAAGGCAAAGCATGTATATATGCTTATTTTTTTCTTTTCAAAATAGTTTTGACCAAACCCATGCTTATAGCAGCTAAACTGAACAGCTAATTTAAAGGATAAATGTGGAATATATGCTGAATTACTATCATTTTGTTTAGTGAAATTCTGCATCATTTCTTTTTTTTCCCCTATTTTTATTCTCTTTTAAAAAAGAAAAAAGTGTACAAATGATGGTTATTTTTAAAAAATCCAATTACATAGGTAAATCATTTTCTTAAAAATCTACAATGGCTTCTATTTTATATGGTTGCTTGATTGTTTATTTTAAAAATGTTCAGTATACAGCCAAGGTTGGTCTTTTAACCTCTTCAATCAAGTAATACTCCTAACTCAGATTCCTTGGTAACTGCAGTTACAGACTTGTACTACCAGACAAAATTTGCACAGGTTATAGAAACAAAACTCTTAGCAATATTGTCGGATACAAGATCAATGTGCAATGACTTGGGGTAGTGGCACATGACTGTAATCCCAGGACTTGGAAAGTTGAGGCAGGAGGATTATTATGAGCTAAAGACCAGCCTGGGCTACAAAATGAGCTCAAGGCGAGCATGAACTACATAGCAAGTTCATGTCTCAAAAATATTTAAAAAAGGAAAATGTACAGAAATTCATTATATTTATTAATACTAGCAACTAACACTTAGAATTATAAATTCTTTAAAATTTTCACTTATGGTAGCACCACAAATATAATGTACTCAGGAATAAATTTTATTTCAAATCTACTATGTTCAGAAATTATGAACTAAAAACATTGCTTAAAGAAAATGAAAGAGCAAGGCTTAGGGCCAGCCAAATAGCTCAGTGGATTAAAGCACCTGAGAGCAAGTGCATAGACCAGGGGTTTGATCCCTGGGCCTGCCTTGCTCCCTGCCCCTGGGGCTCACTGAGACAGCAAATTGAGAATGGGCATGGTGGTGCATGCCTGTAATCCCAGCCCTTGGGAAGCAGTAAACAGGTGGATCACTACAAACCCAATCTAGTACTGAGACCCTGAATACCCTGTAAACCCTTCCCTAAAATTAAAAAACAAACAAACAAACAAACAAACAAACAAACTACATGGTTACTAGACCAAAAACTCATTTTCGTGTCATAGAAATTTCAATGTTGAAAACTATCTTGAAATCTATGAAATTCTATGCTGTCCTTATTTCAATATTCTTAAGATATAATTCTCTACAAGCAATTTGTAGATTCCATACAATCCTAAGTAAAAACTTGCACATATTTTAAGTTGAAATTTACATGTCAATTGTAAATTTCTTACAGATGTTGAAAAGCTATAGAGTTCCCAAAGCAGATCCAAGGGCTCATTCCACTAGATACAGAGTAGAATCCATGTATGACTAGAAGAAATACATGGTATATTTCAATATTACTTCTCCATGCTCCTTTACCTTAACCTACAGAATCCAGATGCATTCATGTGGTCTGAACTGCAATTGATAGGCAATAAGAGCTATTATGTTTAAATATCAAGTAAAATGATTCCATACAGCACTTACACTATGGGTGTTATATAGCAGATGTGACAGTGAAACTGTATTAAATGATATATTTCACTATTATTCCACACAGGTAATACTTAGGATAGGACCATCAATATTTCAGGAATCTGAAATCTGAGCACAACAAATTAAATTAGTGATTTTTAGCTTATAATGCTAATGGGAAAATATTATAAGTGGGAGACTTGAGAACGGTTAGAAATAGTGATTTTGGATCACTATTTTGAGATGATAACATGGGTATTAAATAAGTTTATGTTTTGCAATTCAGGTTTTACCCAGAAAGAGGCATAATTCACACTATGAGAAATGATGGTTTTGTTATTTCTGGGTTATTTTGTAGCTCTGAATACTTCTTTTTCTGTGTGTGTGCATGTAACCAAGGTTGAACTTAGGCTCTTGTCAGTGAAGCACTTATTCTACTGATCTATCTCCCCAGCTCCTTATTTTCCTTGATTAATTATATAATCCAAAATGTGATGTTTATTACTAACTTTAAACATAAGGTTTCTGACAGCCAAGAGAACACCATACTCCCTAGGACAAGGTGACAGCTCTTCCATTAAATTCTATGCAACCTTTATTTCTGCAGATAGTGATATTTGAGGGGTAAGTAGTAATTTTTAAAAAGAAGTTAAACTTTAGCCACTTACTTCTTTAAGAAGAACTTTCTCTATTTGAAACTCTAAAAATATGTACACTTCGCTGTCAAGAAAAATTTTTATCAAAAATTTTAGTGTGAAATTCACACATAAAACATATGGGTACATTTATGCATGTACTTATGCACATACAAACCTGCACTTTTCACAGATACTACCATGGAAAAAAGTCCCCAAAGTTGTGCAATATATTTTCAGTTTATTATGTGTTTTAAAGTGTTATTTACAAGGAGAAATCTACTTAGCCTCTTGCTGCAGTATGGTTTCTTCTTTTCTTTATCCAGCATACTATACAAAGAAATACGCATGAGTGGTTCTCCACATTCCATTTTGGGTAGACAATGGCCCAGCCAAATGTAATCCCCAAGTTATAACAGTTATTTCCTTCCAAGAGAAACAAACAATTATAACAAAAATGACTTAATAAGTATGAATGAAAATAATCATTGAATATTCTATAATTTTTACTCTAGAAAGCCCTTGCATAGGTACAGATGTTTGTATGTGTACATGTGTATATGAGTAGATTTACGTCTGTATTTTGTATGTACACACATGTGCCTGTGAACTTGTGTATTGCATATAGGTACATGTATGTTATGCTACGTGCAATCACATGCATGCATACACGTCATGCAGATCCACCAAATAAGTAGCTTGCATTCTCGGGTGACATGGCTTAACAGACAGAAACTTATATCTGTGTCTGTACATATATTACTGAACAGACAAATATAAAGCTTTCATTTTATGCCACGTGTGATGAGTTATAACTTGCTTTATATCTTTCATGAGTTGTTAATGACTGATGACACTTGTTAAAATATGAAAGATAGTGGTGTTTGTATTTTTGGTTTAAAAGCTTTTATTCTTATTACTACATGATTGCAGTGCATAATGTTTACATTTTTTGTGTGGAGTTAGTGCCTGTACGTGGCACATTCCAATACCTTTTGTCAACCCTTACAGTTTCTCTCCCTCATTCCTTCACCCATCTCTTGATCCCTACCCCTCAGATCTTCCTTCTTCCTTCATCTATCTTTTGTTGTATTCTTTAGTTTTGCTTTGTACTTTTCAAAAAGGGGAAACAATTTGGTACTTAAGAGTTGGTGTGCGACTTACGCCACTCTACATTATGGCTCAAAGTTTCATCATAATTCCTCCAAACAATTCATTATCATCGTCAAGAAATCAAAATACAGCAAGTGCTTAAGGGCTATGGGGAAACAAGAGCCCTCACGCCCCACCAATGGGAGTGCACTCTAGCACAACCACTCTAAAAATCAGTATGAAGTTTCCTCTAAAGACTAAAATCAGAAATCCATTTCACCCAGCTAGTTCATTTTTAACATCCTCCCCAAAGGATTAAAAACATATTTCAAAGATACACAAACACACCTTTCATTCATAGTAGCACACCACACTACAGCAAAATTGTGAAAGCAGCCCATGTGTTCATTAATAAAAGAATAGTTTAAAATCATGACATGACACACCATGAACTGATACTTTATGGTTTCATTCTTTGAAAGAGTCCTATATTTAATGCTTTACCCCTTTTTAACTTTTATAAGTGAAGCACAAATATATATTCTATTTGTTGTTTGAAAGAATACCAAATGGAACCAGCCATAATTGAGTTTTAAATTTTCCGTGAATCTAATATATTTTAAATTTTCAGTGAATCTAATATATTTTAAATATTACACAATATGTTAACACATTTAAAATTTCATTTTTGCTATATTTTCCAAGTATACACATATATACTAGAAATAATATAAATTTAAACATCTGCGATCTTCTTAGAGTACCAGTTTCTTATTCTACCAGAAGGTAGCTCTGACACTATTTTTCAATTCTGATAGCTGTCTGACAAGTGCTATAGGGACTGTGCTCAGCTAAGAAGAATCATAGGAGGAAACTATAAGTAAAGATGTAGATAAATATTTGTAGCTATGGAGATAGATCTGTGTTCATGTTTATATATATTTGTAAAATATCTACACATGAACCTTGAAAGTACTGTATCTATCCATATTTCCACATATTTGTAGTTTAATACTCATGAAGGTATGATTTGTATTCCTTTGTGTCTATTTGTTTATATTTATTTAGGTTTTGGTTATAGAGCTGAGTTGCAAACACAAAGCCTTATGAATGCAGTAATGCACTCAACGGTTGTTTTTTGTGCCAAGCGTGTAACTCCATAAACTGCTATAACTTGAGTTTATAAACAAATTTGTGTGTGGGGGGTGTGTGCCAGTGTGCATGCATGTGTGTACCATAGTCTGAAAAATAGGTGATGAATCGAAAGTCCGACTCACAGGTTGGTCACGTACAGTTTCTGCAACAAAGTGACTGTTCAGTTTCAGTTTTAATAAACAGCAACCGGGACAAACATCCTGAAAAAAAGAAAATGTTACACGTGTTGTTGTGTGCTATGCTAATGAAATCTCAAACAGTATGCAGACATCAGTGCCGACAATAAGGCTAATCATTGCAGTTGTGATGTACAGATTCCCTATAGGTCGCCGAGAGAAACCTGTTAAGATCTGTAGTGTCCCAGGTTGAGAGACGACTGGGCCCTGGGCCCGGGCCTGGGGGTGGAATGATTCACCAAAGGACTCTTACCTGGTATGCTGATAGCAGCGACGCCCGCTGGGAAGTGACAGATCTCTGGAGCATGATACAGCCAATCTCGGGTCACAAACTAACGCAATTTGCTCAAGTTTAGGAGAGATTTTCGTTTTTGTGTTTGTGTAAGGATTATAGTCTCAGCTTTTTGTGCCCCGGTGTGGAGTTTGTGAACAAAGGCAGAATCTTTCGGAACACTTGCTGAAGAACCAAATTGTTTGTCAACGGAATCTTTCCTGAACCAGAGCGGCTCTGGGCTCTTGTTGCTAGCTCCTTTCTTCACTTACTGCTTCCTGACTGGGGGAGGTGAACCTATTTCCCATGCTGCAGACTCTTCCACCGTGAAGCTGCCCAACCGCAGGAGAACTGAGACTTTTGAAACAGAGAAATAGAATAAACCACTCCTCCTTTAAACCGTGGGTGTTGATATTTTGTCCCTGGCAGGTGAAATTAACAAAGACAGGCGAAGTTAATAGTAAGACTATAAACCTGATGGCTTCCAAAGAGCCCATAAAAATGCCTTTATCTTCCTCTATACGTGTTTCAGATCCTAAATGTTAGCATGAAGTTTTGGAGATATTTCACGCTTCATCCATGGCTACATTATTTAAAGTCAGTTCCTGATGCATAAGAATTTAGGCTATGAAAATTGGTATAGCTAATGATGAAGCTGTCTGTCCCCTAATTGGCTTACTTCTCAACTTGCTAGACTTTGTAATTTTGTATTAGGGACCACGTTTTTTTTTAATAACAACTAGTACTTCTGCTCTTGAAGACATCATAGAAGCCAATTTCACAGAGACACCAGATGCCTCTGTCAGTAGCCTCTCTTAGCTGACAGACTTAAAATTAAGGTAAAGTTTTAAAACTAAGGTAATCTATCAGGAAATTTCCTTGGTCTCAGAAATAAAAAGAAAATACTATATTTCTCAGTAATTGCTAAAGATTGCAGATATATACTGGCATAAAGGACAATATTGGATTTTAATGGCACTAGATCAAGTGTACTAGCATTCATGATAGCATAAGCAATACTTTATTGGCATGAAGGCACTACCTCAAAACACGGATTTAGCCTCTTGGAAAGGACTTCCAATGATTGCTACAATTTACAAATGGCTAATATCTCCTAGAAATTATAGAGGGAGAAAGAAGAGGCTAAGAGAAGAGCACACAGTGAAAAGTTTATAATCAGAAAGACTAGAATAAGTGAAGGGATAATTATATGACAAGTGTCTCTCTTGTTAGCCATATGGAGACCACAACATGCTCCTAATAAATCATTGTTTCTCTGGGTAATTATTCATCCAATCTTTGACAAGATATCCATCCAGGTTCCTCCTATCTTAGATTTGCCAAATGTTTATTGAGATGTGATTAGATACCAATATAATTGAACAAAGCATCCTTTCCTTCAAAACTATGATCATTAATATCTAAACACTTGCAAAGTGCCTTTTGCACAGGGATAAAATCACAGAAAGCACAATAGCTCCTCTTGCGATATACTTTCTATATCGCAATCTCATGGCAAGCAGCCATGAGATTGGGCCAACAACCACGTGGCTTGTTGGTTATAGGATATACCCTAGAATACCACAATGTTCTTCGAAAATTGAGACTGAAATTATAACATCTGAAAGAATGGCATGCTTAACTTAAGACAAAGTATATTTACTTGAATAATGAACACTTTTTGCTGTCATTGTCTTCCCAATAGGAAGTATACAGTGTCTGGGTAGAAGCTGTAATAGCCCTCCTCTCTGTCCTTTCAGCTATTTGCAGTACAGAGTTAGAGTTTTTGTTGGCAGGTACACAGATGCTAATAGAAAATGCATCCAGGCTCTGCCTGGCCCAAGTTTTACTATTGCTGCCTGCTTTTGACTTCATTCTACAGGGACAGACAATCAAGAAGACAATCAAGAAGAACCACCAATCAAGCTCTTGGCCAAAACTTTGAAGAGTAGCGATGTAGTTTAGGGAATGATTTATCTGTTTTTTTGTTTTGTTTTGTTTTTTAGGCTAGTGGTAAACAGAGGGTGTAGGAAAGATGTGTTTCACACACAGAGTTTACTGAGGCAAGCCTTCTCCATCTTGCCCATTGTAACTGAATGCACATGGGCAAGACTTAGAAGGATGCACTCATGAACCATATTGAAGATACCATCAGGTCAGTCCCTAGGGACCTCCTAGGTGAGCACTGAACTGAGGGAAATTTTGAGTGAATGGTACAGAAGGAAAGTGCATATCAGACATAGGCAGAAATAAGATGGAGTTTATGCCAAAACATTTCCCTCTTTTCTGAGTTTCACCTTGTGCAGCTAACTCCACAGAGATCATGGTGTGATCATGAAGTTTAATTGTCAACTGAAGTAACTTGGGAACTATCTGGGGGATAAAAATGCAGAGCATTTTCTGGAGATGTTGTGATAGTCATGGAGGCATGACTTTGGCATTTTTTTAAAGATAGGAAATAAATAAAAATGATACAGAATTTCAAAACAGGGTGGCAGGAAATGAACAAAGGTTCTTATACTGCATGATGTTATCTTCAAAGCAATTGCTCAAATTACCAGATACAGGTGTGGAAGACTGATCAAGCAATATAAATACTACTTGTTTCTTTCAATGAACTAATAAAAATTAGTACTACAGTTGTCTTAGATACCCTGGGCAATTTTATCTGGCCCCTTCCTTTCAGAGGCAATTAACTTGGTCTGCTTCCTAGCTACCAAGAAAGGCAGCATTCCTCATCGTACATTTCCACCAGGATGTTCCTACTTTGGGACCAGCTGAACATAGACTAAATCTCCTGACACGTGGAGCAAAATGCACCCATTCTTCAAAAATTATAGATAGTAGTTTGCTGTTAGATCCTAACAACAAAAGCCTGACAAATCCAAATTTGGTCCCTGGTTTTTGTGGAGAATGAGATCTAAAATAAAGTTTCTGAGTTCTGAAAGCCACTGTGAAATTTGCACTAACCTGCTTAGGAAGCTGAGACAGGAAGATCACTATGAGTCCAAGATATGTAGTAAGATCTTGTTCCAGATTTAAAAACAAGAAAACTCCTGACTTACATACACACCTCTAATCCTTCATCAGAACAAATAATGGAATTAATATGAAGGCACACCCACTCCTGAAATAGTGCGTTTCTCTGATGGCTAAGTCTGTCTTGCAAACACTTAGAGAGTCTAACTGACATTTTAGCATATTGACAGTAGAGAAACTTCTAGCAGCATTTTTCTACTCGCTTTCCCAGTTTATAAACTTACTTAATTCTGAGTTCACCTCTGATTACCAGTTCCCTCCCCGTTTTTTCTGATGGCAGTTTGCTTAAAAAAATTTTGCATACTAAGTTGCTTTTCAGTGTTTGTTTCTTGACAAGACTAGATTAATACACAGTATAACTCCAAATGTGGTTTTTCATTCCTCTTTAAGTTTTACCAACATTGTAATTAGTTCTTCTCAAAGTAATTAGCTCATCGGGATAAATGATTTGAAGATTTATATTAGAGTAATAAAATTTTCATTGAGGATACTGACATCCAGGGTTTAAGTGATTTGACTGATTTACTTATCATCTGACTTCTATTGATTTTCTATTAATTGCTTAAAATCCTACAAAACTTAATTTTTCAAGCATTTGCCAATCTTTCACAAGCACAGGAGTGCAGAGGGACAAAAACGATAATGAAAGGCTGGAAAGATAGCTCAGCAGACTAAGAACCTGTATGGCAAGCTCAGGAACTGGGTTTAATCCCTGCACCCATGTGGCACCAGCCCCACCTCCCCAGGTGAGCTGAACTCGCCACTGAAAGACCAGCTTAGTGGTGCATGCTTGCAATCCCGGCACTGGGGAGGCTGCAACAGGGGCATCACTATGAGTTTGAGCTTGGTAGTGAGACCCTGCACCAAAAATACATATAGAAAAAAAGATAATGATAATGACAATGAGCTAGTACCACAAAAGCATGGCGCAGTGTCTTAGAAATTTTTCTCTTTGTCTGGCAAGCACAGGGTAGTGTGTTCAATCCCTGGTATCACAAAACAAAAAGAAACATTTTCCCTTTCCTGTCTGTAACTCCTTCACTAACATGGAATGTTTAGAAACATAACTGTATGAACACACAATGGAATATCTTAGTAATATCAGAGATGCAGTGTTGCACGTTTCCATCAAGTCTGGAAGTTGCTGCATTGTCCTGAAATCACTAGCTTTCCACTGTTAGAACTTTGAGAGGATTCATGAGGCATTGTTTTCCCTCTAATCTTCTTGAGAAATGAAGAATTAAGAAGTTTGAAGGGCCAGGGAGATAGCTCAGCAGACTAAGCATCTGCTTAGCCAATTTCAGGGACTGGCATTCGATCTTAGCATGTGGCAGCCTGGCCCTGCACATGTTACCATCCACTGATACTGGATATGGTGGCACAGGCCTGTACTCCCAGCACTAGGGAGGCTGAAAATAAGAGGATCTCTACGAGTTCAAGCTTCATAGTACAACATGCACAAAAGGAGAGAGAGGGAGAGACAGAGTGAAAGAGAGAGGGAGAGATCTAGACCATGTGAAAAGAGGCCATGCTTTACAGATGGGGTCAGTAAAATACTGAGATATCAGCTCAAAACTTTATTTTTAAAATGTATTTAGTACAGGGTCTCACTGTAGATTGGACTCAGAGTGGTTCTCCTGTTTACAGCCTCCCAAGGGCTGAGATTGCAGGGGCACTCCACCACACTGTCACAATCCCTGTCGCAGCATACCCTAGGGATGGGCCGGCACAGCAGCTGGGATTGAACCCAGGCTCTGTGTACTATATACGATGGCATTTTAATCCACTGAGCTATCTGGCCCTCCCTTAGGCTCAAAACGTTTAACAGTTCACACTCAGTATCTGATCATTAGTGAGAGAGCTAGAATTCAAGGCCAACTATTGGCTCTATTAGATGTTTCTCTGTGTTAATATTGGTTATATGCCTATTTCTTTTTCTGAATGGCTATACAATTTATAAAGATATTGTCTTTGCTGTTCAGTTCTCTGTCTGAGGCTTAGAAAAATGTTTTTCGATGTACTTTAGAATTTGCACACTGAACCTCTTTATTTCTTGTTACTCTGAAAGAATTAAGAGCACCAGTTTCACAAGTACCCTACCCTTGATGATAAAGTACATAATTAGCAACTCATAGAGTAAAATAATTGGCACATCAGTGGATTAATGTATCTCAATTACACTGCTGCCTCTGGCTAAATAGTTCATAGTGGAAATTGCGTGTCCAAAACCCTTGGTAACTTGGGCCTTCATAGTCACTGCTTAGCCCAGTGAGAGCTTCTGGGGCACATGCAGGTCCTTGTTTAGTCACCCTGAGCAAATGTCTCTTCCCTCTAAGCATCTCACAAAAGCACTAAACCATCTAAATGCACACTAGAGAATGAAGGACATTAGTGAGAGGAAAACTGGAGGAAATACTACTTAAAGATAGTTTCCTGGACTGCAGAGAGGAGCAGAAGCTTACAGTTGTCTCTGATGTGGAATGACTTTCTGCTTCCCATGCATGTGAATCCCTCAGCAAAATCTGTTTCGCTTCAGTATTATTTGAGTAAACTGGAATTTCTTAGGTCTGAAGGTTCTCACTGATACAACAAATCAAAATATGCACCATCTGAGCCCAAACCTCATTGTTCTTGTTGTCCTTTAACATCTCATGATTCTAGATATTGAGGTCATTGTTGTTGTTCTTTGGAAATGGGTTTTTTTTTTTTTTTTGAGAGATCATACCTCTTTTTAAGGCAAATAAGTACTTCCCTAGATCTAAGAGAACCTCCTTCTTGAGGTCTAGACATAGTTTAAGGGGGTATAAAAATGATGGTAGTATTTTTAAATTCTTTATTTATTTGTTTATTTGGTGCAGGGTCTTGCTATGCAGCTCAGACTCATAATTATCCCCCTATCTCAGTCTCCCTAGTGTGCCACCAGGCCTGGTCTTGGTGGCTGAAGGGCACAGGACCGACATAGTATGCAGTACTGGGGATGGAGCTTGGGTCCTTGCACTTGCCCGGTGCACAGACCTCTGAGCTGTCTTTCCAGCCCATGACTGTCATATTTTACATAAAGGATTATATAGCTGAGATCTGATTTCAGAAAGTTAAGTTTTGAGGCTGATTGGAACAGTCCTCGACCCCACTGTAAGTTCTAAACTATGCAAACTATGTATTTCCTTAAGCTCAACAAAGAAAATTAAACAAGAACAAATGGTAAAATTGAAAACTTTTTCTAGCCTTTGGAGGAAGAGAGTTGCGTATAACTAATAACAGATAGAAAAATGTCACAGCATCTGTCATGCCAGTACCTGCCAAACTAACTATTCAGGAGACTGAGTCAGGAGGACAGGCATTTTGAGGTCAGCCCAAATAATCTGCAGACATCTGCAATTAAAATGGAAAGAAAAGGGAAAGGGAAGGGAGGGAATGGAAGGAAAGAGAAGGGAAAGGCACAGTATTTACTGAAATCAAATTTGGTTTTGAGTTCTAACTTTTCAGCTTTTTTCTGTGCATAATCTAAAGTATTTTGCTTTGTACATGATGTCACTTTGACTTGTGCTTATCTGTACTATGGTTAACATTATGATATCTTCCTCTGTATGTTAGTTGTGAGAATTATTTACTATTGAAAAATGTGTTCAGTTATATAAACTGTGGTACATCATACCACATACTCAGTAAAGACTTAACTTTCTCTTCTCATTTTCACCAACATCTTAGCTCTTTTCTGTCTCAATTAACTAAATTCAGTAAACACTCAGAACATACCACTTTTTAGAGATCAACTTTATGAGATTAACTTTTCTGCAGGAATACTTACAATTTGGCTGGGATAAATGTGACTATATTTTACATCTCCTTTAATAATTTAACCCCAAACACTGTTCATAATTAATCTTGGAAAGGAATCTAGGTGAAGAGCAGAGGGGAAGAAGAAAGGCAAGGAAAATAAAACTTGTTCAGGTGTGATATGTATATGTACCAATTGCATTATAGATAACAAAGATACAAATAAAAAAATGTGAACAACTTAGTTGTACATTTCCCAATATCAAATATTATTATGCTCATTTGACCTAGCTGATGATGTAATGTGTGCTTCTAAATTCTTTTAGCTAATGCCATTGAAAAACATGTTCTGATAACCATTCTTTGCTTTAACACTGGATTTCACAATCACTCTTACTTCCCTTCTTCTGAACCATTCACGATTTCAGCATTAGCCACTAAATCCCTAGTCCTTGTGATTAGTTATCACTTTTCCATGATTTCTCAAAGTCCAGAGAAATTGCACAAGCCTGTATATTTGCTTGTCTTTGCTTTTGTTTTGCTCTGGATAAAAGTTATGGTAATTTCACTACCGAGAGCTACCAGTTAAGGTTGGGATTACAGTTAGCATTAGGGTTATGATTAAGGTCACTGTCCCAAATACCACTAGGGTTTTACTACACCTGAAACAGCAAATGATCCAATCGCAGAATCTCATTCTTATTGTGTATCTTATAGAAGGGCATTCCCAGTAGCAACACTGGGTCAGATTCCCTAAAATCAAAGCCTGAGACAAGCCTTTGGGCATGTTATGCATTGTTCTACCACAAAACAGACAAGGTGATGGAGGAAATGAGAAAATAAAAGAGAATGAACCCAGAAAAAATATAGTTATAAGGTAGCCTATTGTTGGCCTAATCTGTAAGGTGAAATAAATATCTACCACAGATGTACTTGCTGCATGATTGAGATTCTTGTCCTATTGCACATAGCAGTCATGGGCAAATGACCTGCTCCCAGGAAATGGGTAAGGTTCTGAGGTGTTTAACCCTCTGCTAAGAGGACAGCCATCAATGAAAGAGATATTCACTAGAGCAAAGTAAGACAGAACAAGATCTAAGCACTGTATTTAAAGAGAGGATATAAGACACAAACAGCATCTATAAATCACAATACAGAGAAGACAAATCTCAGACACAGGAAATACAGGCCCTCATTCACTCCGCACCACCCCTTACTTCTTGGAGCTCAAATATGAAATGTGATTTTTCTGTCCAAAGTGCAAGGCCAAAACAATCATGGCATGTCACTCTACACATGCAAATAAGGAATATGCCTTGGAGGCAAGCTCACAGACCCAGGGAAGTGGCGTCACTGCATCATCTGCTAAAGTCAAGAAGGGCACTGCGAGCACTAAGGGAGGCTGATACAGAGTCAGACTTAACAGGTTTCTGTGCTCTTTAAGTTATGCTGCAAAAGAAAGGACAAGTCCAAACTGTGTCTGAATAAAAAAGGAACAAAGAAAAAGTGATAAAAATATGTTAGTAAGAAAAGGTGTTGAAACAAGCCTACTAGAAAACAGCTCTTGATTCCTAGACTGGAAAAAAAGTATATATATCCACACCCATACACACACACACACACACACACACACACACACACACACTTTTTTTTTTTGTCTTTTTGAGGCAGGGTCTCACTATGCAGCTCAGGCTGGCCTTAAGCTCACTTTGCAGCTCAGGCTGGTCTCGAACTCACAACAATTCTCCTGCCTCAGCCTCCCGAGTGCTGGGATTACAGGCCTGCACCCCCCCCCCCCGGCTACACACACATTTTGAAAGCAGATTCATTGAAACTATTTTAAAAGGTGGCAAAGGCGGGCATAGGCCTATCAATATAGTACAATAATTATGCAATTTCCAATTTTCTACATCAACAGACATTAACTTCGAATCCTGGAAGATTTTTATATCTTTGAGAGCTATTAAAAAAAAACACCTGATATTAAAATACATCTGTCTCTAAACTTTCTCACAGATACCAAAATAGTTAAATTAAACATCTACCTTCTCTTTCTAAATAAAATACTGAAAAAATATTTTTATTACTAGTTTCCAACATGTATAGTTAAACAAAAAGTTGGCAGCTTCTGCCTTTGTCCCTAGAGATTTAGTCATTGGTACTCTTTTCATAATCCCCCAGCATTCTTAATAAAACCCTCAGAAGTTTAAATCATTATTGAGCAATTTATTTAGGATTATGACTTAATTCATGATTTCACAATGAACATACTATCAAATTCTAGGAATAGAATCACAAGTAACAGCATAATCTTCTAGACCAAATAGGGTTTGAGCAATTTAAAATGCCCAGGATTTAAAGGACTTAATAGATAAGAGGATAGATTCATTATGTGGTCAAGAGGTCATTCCATAAAAAATTAAATTAAAAAATTAAAAACCTTAAGTTTTTAAGACTTAGGATAAAATGGATTGACAAGAATTAAAGAAAACATTTTAAAAAAGTGCAAATTATTCACCTGATTGAAGGACTAATTAAAATTATCTTGCAGCCAGTAGATTTTATCTTTGAATTTTTCTGTCTATGGGAGAAGTGCCCTTTTATTGTTTTTCAAAAGAAAATATGTATAAAAACTTAAAGTCTCAGAACCTAAGAGGAAAATGTATAACGGATGAAGGAGGGAGTTTTTGTGTCAGGCTTCTGTCCTTACATTATTCAGGCACAGAACATGCGAACTAAAATTCTGTGAGTACTGGAAGCCAGTAGATCAGTACAGCACCATTGTAAGAATTTCCTTGGGCTTAATACAGACATCTTATGCTGGAAAACCTGAAAGTTACACTGTCAACCAACTTAGGAATAACAAGGACCTATTCTCTTTTTTTAATCTTAAATTGTGATTTATTTGTAGAGCACATTTCCCCCAGAGGATTAGATTGTGGCTAGACTCGAGTTGAATGTGAATCTTCCTCATGGGACTGTGGGTCACTTCTCCACAGAGTAAGCATCACAACATTCTTCCAATAGTGCACCCCTAGATGGATCTCAGTAGCAACAGATATTTCTAGGCTGGTGGTACCCAAGAGTCATGTGTACCAGTCTTGCTTGTAGGGCTTGTTGAAAGAAAGTTTTCCAGTTTAGTAGGCCTACACTGGAGCTCAAGACCCTGTATTCTTAACAAGATGCTGGGTGCTATACTTTTTCAGAAAAAGTTTCCAGATTCAGTGTTTATAACAACTAAGATTGTAAATATTTATGAATTTTAGATATGCTTCTATTTTTAAGCTGCAAAAAATCATCATTCATTAATAGAATTTAATACTCCACGCATGTGGAAGAATGTTAGAGGTAAAAAAGTTAAAGTCTTATCTGACTCAATTGGTTTTAGTTGTATGTTTCCATTTGTATTTCTGCTTTTCGCTTGTTATACTAGGGAGACTATATGATATTTACACATGTGTGTCTGGTTTATTTCACTTATGAATATATGTTCAAGTGGCATCCAATTCAGCATAAATGCTTCAAACTTATCATTCTTAATAGCTGAGTAATACTCTATTGTATAGAAATACCACATCTTTTTTCAACCATTCCTCATGTAATGAACATCTTGGTTGGCAAAGTGAATGGCATATGCTGCAGGATACTAATCAGCTTTTCTTCTGGATGGTTAACAACCTAAGATCACAAGTCAGAGTTGGAGAAATAGAAGAGCCACAAGGCCAGTCAACATTTTGGCCCTAGCCTTTCAAGGTAGCGAAGACTCAGGACATAGGAGAACTTGTACTGCAACATCATGAAACTCAGATGAGCTCCACATTTTCTGAACAAGGAGATTATGGAGCCACAGAGGAAAGAGATTGAAGTTCTATAGTGTGCCTGGGGAGAGTCACATGAAGAGAAAACTTTCTCTCAAGCTCTCACAGAGAGCAAACTGGTCAAGCATTGGCCATGACTCATCCACATGGATGACACAGACAAAGGATCTACAGAATAATGTACAGGACTACAAGATAA
>PVKA01040876.1:0-13108 GCA_004027165.1 Ctenomys sociabilis | reverse complement strand
CTCCGGACAGCAAGCCGTGTCTTGCCTGCTTGGCGCCTTTGCGCGCGGTCCCTTGGCTGGAGCCACTCCTCTTTCATACTTAATGACTTCTCATCCATCAAAGTCTCACATTAAAAAAATGACCTCCACGCTGCAGTGTGACTTTCGAGACAGTAAACAAAACTGCCTTCATGTGTTTGCATCTCAGCCTCCCTTCTGAGCGTGCACTTCCCGGGTCGTAGGGGATGAGAGCACTCTGTGTCTCTGTGGTTTCTAGCCCATTCTTGCTTCCCTTTGGGCCACATGTGGGATGTGGCAGACTTCTCCTTGCGTGCTCCAGCTGGCCCCCTCTAGGCTCTCTCTGTTTTTCCACCGTCGGTGCAGACCAATCTCTTTCTTTTGGCCCCAAAGACTTTTAGACCTCTCTGGCCTCTCTTCTGGCTGCCCAGGAATCTCTCACTGTGAGAACTGGTTCTCTTTCCATTTCTTTTTCTGGCCAAGACCCTTTGTATTTGCCTTCTATCTGTACCTGGAAATCAGTGTATAGGGCTGGACAGCTGCTGAATGAGAGCCTCTTGCTCTCCAGACAAATAAAACTGACACTAGGTTCCTAAGACACAGGAATAAAGGAATGGGGGTAGCCTTGGCTCTTCCCTTGAGGTTCGTCCATGATGCCTGGTGGGCTGGAATGGGCTGAAGGAGGGTAGATATCTAGCAGAGAAAGCCTAGAGGCCTGATGGGACTTTCATCTTGGGTAGGATCAGGCAGCCAAGACTCAGACAAGGACCTAGACGGGGTTCTGGGTAGGCTGACATCAGCCTCTTCTGTTACAACTGTCTCAATGATATCTGGCATGAGAGGGAATAAAGTAGTGAATGAATGAACTAGAAACATACTTGGAGCTCAGGACACTTCGGGCTGTGGCAGTCCCTGGGAGGACTTCTTGGGGTGTCATGGGCATCCAAGGTGATGAGGAGCACACGGGCTTTGCAAGGAGGCACAACCACCAGTTTGGGGGTGCCAGGGCACGTGCGACATGGGGCTGGTGTAGACACAAGATGCGGCCCTGGGGCATCAGGGGAGGAGCGCGGAAGCTTGGTTTGGTTGCAGGGCTTTGAGCTGGGTTGGTGGAGTAGGACATCCGGGCTTCAGTGAGGAGAAGAACGGAGGGAAGAAGAAAGAGCGAAGAGATAAGAACGCAAGGAGAAGCAAAGGAGGTGTGGGGAGGAGGCCCAGTGGACAAGGGCTAAAGGGGAGAGAAAAGGGATGGAGAGAGACGAAAGGTAGAGGGGAAAGCTCTTAGCAGGGGCTACAAGTTGGGAGTGAAAGGCATCTGGCAACCTTGCATTGCCTATGAAATGATAGTAACATTTTATTATTGTAAGGTGAGCTTTTTAAAACAGAATTTTAAATGTTACCCTGCTGTTCGGGAACACAAAAACCTTTAATTTTATGCAAATGAACAGCGAGGAGCTGAGCGCTTAATGTAAACGAACACTTTCTTTGTAGGAGAGGTTGGAAGGGAGAAAAAAAAATTCCCCAGGATTCTTTAATTGCTGTCTGAAATTATGTAAATCCCAGCACCAGGCAGAACACAATTACCCCGCGGCCCTCCCTGCCAGCGCCGCTAATGTCTAACAAAATATCGGTGGGTGACATTTAGATGAGGTAATGCAAATGAGAATTAATTTTTTTCCAAGACAAAGGGCAGCTGAAAGATCACCTCATTCATATACAGGAGCCCAGAAAGCTTATGAATGCTGGGGGTGGGGTGAGGTTCAGTGGACAGGAAGCCTGGGGCAGGTGCCCTCCTTTGGGCCCAGGTCCCCGGAATTCTGGCCCAGGGACACTTAAGTTACAAACACTCTCACTGCATTCCCAAGCAGTTCTTCATGGGAATCCGGTTAATGTAAATAGTCGTTAAAAAAAAAAAAAATCCTGTGCTCAGAGGTGACCCTTTCTCAGCTGTAAGGCGCTTTCTCAACTCGCTGCCCCACATTCAAGGTAGCTCTGTAGGCTGCTGTGCTAACTCACACAGGAAGCCGGCTAGAGAGAGGCTCAGACAAAGCTGGTGACCCAGCCAAAGCCACAAAAGGGGGCAACCAACTCTGAAGGCAAGAACTATTTGTGGTCTGTTGTTGATTTCTGGTGCTGGGGAATCGAACCCAGGGCCTCACACTTTGTAAGCGAGTGCTCTACCAGTGAATTACACCTCAGCTCCTTTTCATTTTTATTTTGAGACAGGGTCTTGCTAAATTGCCCCTGTGGGTCTTGAACTTGTGATCCTCCTGCCTCTGTCTCCCGAGTAGCTAGAATTACAGAAGTGTGGAATGTTCATTTGTATCATTCTTATCTTTTCACTCACATCTTTTTCCTCTCTTCTTTTTTTCTTTTCCTTCCTGACTGCTGCACTTCAGCCAGGCAGAGGAGCACACACCTGTAATCCCAGTACTGTGGGGGCTTAAGCAGGAGGATTATAGGTTTGAGCGTAACCTGGACTCCTTTCACAACTTAGTGACTATCTCAAAAGAACAAATAAAATAAAGACTGGGGATGTGGCTCAGTTTAAAGGCCCTGGGTTCAATCTTAAGCATCACCCCCCCCCATTTAATTAAAAAATTACTTTTGGTAAGCAGGTTGCCAGGAGAATATACCAGGGCCCCAATTTGGCCCCAGCCCAGATCAGTATCAGAACACGCTCTACATGCACCAGTTCTCATCCGTCCTTTAAGTCTTAGCATAGAAATAATTTCCTGGGAGGACCCTGCCCTGACCCACTTCCTAGCCCAAGGTTCAAGACCTTAAGAAGTCTGCAGTCAAGCTGGCTCCTCCCTGGAAGGCTATAAATTCCAGAGGGGCAGAGATGGGATTTCTCCTGGGTGCCTCTCTAACTCCAGGGTCCAGAACACTGTCAGGCACTGCCTTTTCTCAGTAAATGTTTAATGATTTCATGAATAAATTAATGCTCTAAAAGGAGATTGTGGATTGGTCAAAGTGAACCTAATGGTTTCTGCACATAAAAAATGTGAAGCGAGAAGTACTAATGATTCTCTTAATTAGTCCTGGAATTCTGGAAATGTGCTGGCAATTGGAGGGTGTAGGGAAGTGTCTGGTGGAGGTTAGGAGGGCGCTCTCCGCATTAACCTAGTTAATGCCAGCACGGCCGTAGCCTAAGGTCTGCAAGCTGTGTCAACGTAGTGTAGTCAACTCCTGGTGGTTGTGGTTCGTTTCTGCCAGTTTTTGATCCTGACATAATCCCCTGTGGTCTCTCTGAATGATATTTTGGTAGCTTTACCCAAATCTGGAAGCAGGCAAATCTACCTGCTAGATTTGTTTCATTAAAGATGAAACAAAACAAACAAATATTATTGTCTCTACTTTACCGAGATATCAGCCAGCCAGACCTGGTGGTACATGCCTATAATTCTAGAGCTCAGGGAGACGGAGGCAGGATTGGGACTTTGAATCCAGCCCGAGCTCATAGCAAGGTGCTGTTTTTAAAAATAGAAGGCAAACAAGATATTACCGGTATCTACAATTCTGAAAAGATTATCTTATTAATCCATCTGTTTTTCTTTATTGAAAATACCCCTACAACCAGAGGGCTAAGGATATGGCTCAGCACTAGAGGATTTGCCTCATATATTTAAGCGCTTGGGTCCCATCCCCAGCACCATGTAAAAGTAAGGCAAAAAATATAAAAACCTATGTAGAGCCACAATCACAGGGCAAATTGAGAGATTTTTCTAAACTTCTCACTTCAAAAACCTTGAGGTCCAGACAGTTTAGAAAGTAAGTTTATTGAAATCTGTTAAAATCAGATTTTTAAAACTTTTTTTTTGTTTTTCTAGAATGTAAAATAAGAACTTCTTCCTCTACCTCATCCTCCTTTTGTTTCAAAGAGAAAAACACCCATATAATACCTTCCTAGATTCAAGAAGGGAAAGAATCCACTCTGGGTAGGTCACACAGAGGTAATCCAGTATGGAGCAGGTCCCTCGGGTGACAGAGGAGCTAAGAACCCTACAGGACAATGAGGCCACCCAGACACTGGCAACTGTGAGAAGTTGTCACCACAGGAGGGAGTGTTGCAGGACATCAAAGGCAGAAGCCATTGGGAGGAGGCTGGAGCCAGAGAAGACACACAGAGATTGATGGTGATTTAATAATTGATCATCAAAATCCCAAGAGGGCTTGGGAGAGCAGTTTCTCACTCTTTCCCCACTAGTCAGCCCTCTGATTGGTGCCTGTTCCTCCTTTTGGGTTAATTGCTGGGAATCCAGCTGTCTGGGCTGCCCCACCATCTCCTCTCCTGATTCAGAACCAGCCAAAGGAAGCTGAAAGTTTGGGTGGAAAAGAAAGGATGTTACAGCTCCCCCTGCTGAGGTAGACCTCAGGAACAGATCACATACCAGTGGTCAAAGTCAAGCTGGTAGGTTCTTTGTGGGTGGTTCAGGGACAACACTGGAACTCTGACCAATCTTAACATTAAAAAAAGATAAATGGGGGCTGCTGGGAGAAGTGTATAGAACCTCCTGTAAAGAACTCATGCTAAAATGCTGAATCTCAATTTGATCATCATTAAAATCAAGGAGCCAAGAAGATGGTTCAGTAGAATAAGTGCTTGCCTGGCAAGTGCAAGGGCCTGAGTTCAATCCGCAGTTCCAGAAAAAAAAAATCATTAAAATCAGTCTTGAGTTTATGAAAAATCCAAAGAAGAGAGAAACATGTTAGAAACTCTGAAAGACATATTAGTAAAATCTAAAGTATAGAAAACTTTAAGACAGTTTATTAGTTTCTTCAATAAATAAGGGGGGGGGAGTGATTTGAGGCTGTAGAAAACCTAAAGGGTCCCTTAAGGGAAATGCAACAAATTTTTGTTTAGATTCTGAATCGAATAAATCACTGTGAAAAACAGTTATGGGTCAGTCAAGGAAGCTTAGGTATTAACTTGGACATTTGATGATGTCAAGTTTTTATTTTTATTATTTACTTATTTATTTGTTTGTGTATTTGTTTTGGTGAACCAGAGATTGAACTCAGGCCCTTGTACTTGCCAGGCAAGTGCTTATTTTACTGAGCCATCTCCCTATCCCTGATATCAAGGTTTTAAATGCCACAGTCATATTTTGACAATGTTATTTTCATTTTTTTTGAAAAAGGTCTTTTAGAAATATGTGTTGAACATTTTCAGATGAAATCATAGACTTGCCTATTCAGCCTGAAAGATGGATGGAGATAAAATCAGACATAAGTTGGGATTCATAGAAATCAGGTAATGGGTATATAGAAGTTCCCTTTTCTAGTCTCTCTACCTTTGTATACGAAAATTTCTGTAATAGAAAGTTTTAAATATTTGAAAATGAAAAAAGTACAAACTAACTTTAAAAATATAGCCATATGCAATGTGTATTTATGAACAATGCAATTAGACAAAAAAAAAGCTAAGAAATACTAGAAAGGAGGTTGAATTACAATTATTCAACCTCCTTTCTAGTTTTTTTTTAGCCTAGAAAATCCTCCTTAAAACACCTTAATATTGAAGACAGTGGAGTGGTCAGCAGCGGAGAAAAGAGCTTATCAAGGAAGGAAGTGGGTAAGATCCGGGGAAGCTCTGAAGCAAGAACCGAAGTCCATGGGAAGAGCAGACAGAGAAGCTTCAGTGAAGGCAGAGGCAGCTGGCAGTGCCTTCTCCTCGAGTGAGCACTCACTGCATGGAAGTAGTTCAAACCTGCAGACCCAGGGTAGTCTTCACAGAACGACACAGCAGCGGAAGGGAACATTGGATGTGAAAGACTGCACTAACTGTGGGTGAGTGCTGAAGGCTCGGTCACCCCATGGGAGGGAGAGAGGGATGGGAGGAGAGAGAAAGAGAGAGAGAGAGAGAGAGAGAGAGAGAGAGATTGGCTGGGAGCCATCTTGGAAAGGTCCAGCTGAGTGGAGAACTCAGAGCAACGGCTGGGCCCATCTAGAAGCTCCCAGATGGGTTCAAGCCCATAGGTGTGCAGACTGCTGCATACTGAAAGGATCTGATTTCAGCCCCTGTGGCCAGAAACCAGCTGAATTTCAAGGGAAATAATGATGCAGACTGGCTGAGATTATCCATTATCTCACCATAAAGCTACTAGCTGAGGTAAATCAACACAGATCTAAACTCTGTCTTCACATGTTGTCTACCAATGATAATGGAGACAAACCTAGAAGTGGACTTTTTTCTTTATTCTCTCTCTCTCCCTCTCTCTCTTTCTCTCTCCCCCCCCTCTCTCCTTCTCCCTCCCTCCCTCCTTCTCTCTTCCTCACTCTTTCTCTCTCTCTCCCTCTCCCTTTCTCCATCTCCCTCTTTGCTTTCTCTTTCATTGACCTTGTTTTTATGAGTGTGAATGTGGTTTCTAGCCTTTTTGTGGTTGTTCTGTTCTTCCTTCTCCCTTTCCCTCCTATTTTCTGAACCAATTCCTCAAAGTTAGCATGATCCTGTTTTGTTCTCCAGTCCTACTTCCTACCTCTTCCTTATCTTCTGTGTCTCTAGTTTTTTCCCTACCCCCTTTTCAATTTTAACCCCTGAGAGTAAAATTGACATATTAATGACTTCTATACTTCATATAATTTTCTGCTTTGTTTTAGGTTGTGTTACATAACCACAGGTCTAATTCATAATGTTAAAGGTGACAAATGAATAGCTACCCCAGTTTGTCATTTTATAAACTGTATTTGATGCTATTGCTATTACTGATGGTACACTTTAGCCAAAAGTGACATAATTGTTCTAACCAGCTGTTCTTCCTGGAGTTCCAAGAGGATCACAGAAAATACTGTGGCACAGTGCCAAAGAACAGAGGCTGAGCCAAGTGGGCAGAGGCTTCTCATCCTCAACAGATTGAAAACCCATAATCAGCTACACATGGAAGACACTTCAGAGAAGTAGGTAAGAGTTTTCATAAGGGTTCTAAATACTAGCAATAAAGAAACTCTCCATAGGCAATTTACAAACAACAATCCAGGAATTAAACTAAAAAATGAGAAGATATTTAACAAGATACAATCCCAAACATCTGGTTCAACAAAGATGAACCTAAGGGGCAATGAGGTGGGACGCTCTTAAAGCCATATGCCTGGCCTCTCTGAAATAGTAACATCAAAGTAATTGAATGAGGCTGTAGAAAAATCAAATCAGAAACAATTTCTCAGTTAACTGTCACAATGGAAACCATGCCTAGTGACTCTAGAGTGGGTACAGATAAAAAAAATAGAGGAGCTTAAGGAAATGATAAAACCCATAAATGCCCAATATAGGAAACAAAGGGGGACTGGGGAGATTGCTCGATGGAATAAGCACTTGCCTAGCAAGTGCAAGGTCCTGAGTTTAATCCTCAGTACCATAAAAAGAAAGAAAGAATGAGTGAATGAAAGAAAACAAACGGAATCCATAAGAGGGAGTCAAGCAATAGCCAGGAGAATAAAAATTCCATTGAAAGTACCCACAGCAGAATGATCAATGTGAGAACAGAATCTCAGATACAAAAGACAGGCTTGTGGTTAGCAATGATGAAAAGATCTTTTCAACACAGCCAGGGATCAATGCAGCAACTGTCAGAGGATGCAAAGAAGAGTAAGTTCAGAGTGATTTGAGTCAGTGAAAAAGCAGAAGGTAACACAAATAATAAGAATGAAAAAATTGTACACAGATGTCATGGGAGAAAACGTGCCTGGTAGAAAAAGAATTTGACATACAGCATGTGAGGCATATAGAACTCCAATTAGCAACGATACAAAACTACAGCTATGTATATTATAGTCAGGATTCCAAAAATTCAACACAAAAATAGAATCTTAAAACCTGTTAGGGGAAAGAAACAAATCACCTATTAAAGAAGGCCTGTTGGAACTACAGTTAACCCTTCTCAGCAAAACCCTCAAGTCAAGGAGATCTTCAAGGGAAATGTTTCAAACTCTAAAGGCAAAAAACCTTCCAGCCCAGACTGATGCATCCCACAAAACTATCTTTCAAAATTGATGAAGAAAGAGGCTGGGGAGATGGCTCAGTAGAATAAGTGCTTCCGTGGCAAGTGCAAGGGCCTGAGTTCAATCCCTGGTTCCACAAAAAACAAACAAACAAACAAAAAACTAGCTACGCAAAATTGATGAAGAAATAAGATATTTCTATGACAAAGGATACCTGAGTAAATTTATGACCACCAAACCAGCACTCAAAATGTTCTGCAGGTTATTCTAGAAAGAGAAAACAAGGACTACTACTCCATGAGCCTCAACGTAAGGGATACACTCAGCAAGGGAAACAATTAAATGGCGGGTGCAAAAGGGGAGCCGACAAGAGGAAAGTAACATGACAAAGATAAGTCAATGCATATCAGTTATAGCCATCAATGCTAATGGCCTCAATTCACCAATCAGAGGCACAGACTGGCAGAATGGATCAAGAAGCAAGATCTAACAATATGTTACATTCAAGAAATACAGTTAATTCAATAAGCAATTCATAGTCTGAAAGTGAAAGGATAGAAAACAATACTCCATGTGACAGGAAACCAGAAAAAAGAAAGCCAGCTATTCTATTTGCAGACAAAGTGAATTTCAAGTCAACACTTATTAAGAGAGATAAGGTAGGTCACTACATGCTTGTGAAGGCAATACTCCAAGAGGAAGAGATAATACTGATAAATATGCACACAGTGAATACAGTGTACACAGTTATACAAGACAAATATGAATGGATGCAAAAAATCAAATAAGCACTTTACAATTGCATTGAGGGATCTCAGTACACCACTGTCATAACAAGACAGGTCAACTAGACAAAAAAAATCAACAATTAAGTATTAGAACTGAAACAAACTATTGAACAAATAGACTTAGTAGATGTCTACAGAGTGCTCTACCCTAGAACATTAACATATTCTTTTCAGCTGTACCCAGGATGTTTAACACAAGAGAATGCAGTAGATGCATTCCACATATTAGATCATAGAACATTCTTAAATAAATGCAAAGGAATTTGAATTATCCCATGCATATTATCAGAGCATAGTGAAATGGAAATAAAATTTGAAATCAACAGCACAAGAAAACATAAGAAATTCATAAACACATGGAAATTAAATAACATCCTCCTGAATAACCAATGAATCACAGATGACATTAAATAAATTAGACAGTTTCTACAATTAAATGAAGACAATAGAATATAACAAAACTTATGGAATACAATGAAAGCAGTCCTAAGACAGAAATTTATAGCAGCGAACATCCCTACCGGGAAAACAAAGTGGGCATAAATAAACAACTTAATGTTGAACCTCAAACTTCTAGAATAAGGCCAAGCCCAAAGATCATACAAGGAAAGAAATTATAAAACTTAGACCATTAAAATCAGGAACAAGACAAAGATATGTACTGCCACCAGCCCTATTCATATAGTTCTGGAAACATTAGCCAAAATAATTAGATAAGAGAAATAAAAGTAGGAAAGGAAGCAGTGAGACTGCCCGGGGTCCACTGGCTCATTTGATCCTGACTGGTGTGTGGGTGGGACCACCTGGGGCCTACCAGATTCTCATTCCACCCAGAGCCCAGGCCTGTATGTGAGCAGAACTTCTTCCATTGGACAGGCCCGGCATGGAACCCTGCAGCAGAACTCCCCGCAGAGAGGACAGAGACAAGACCCACTGTCTTAGTTACTCTTCTCTCGTTGCTGAGACAAATACCCAAAATTTAGTTCATAGTTACTGGAGGTTTCAGCCCATATTCAGCTAGCTCCAAGGCAGACCAGCACATGGCAGAAAGTAACCTTTTCACGGAGGTGGCAAAGAGCAAGAGCACAGGGAGAAGTAGCAGCAGCACAAGCAGCTAACTTCTCTTCCCACCTGACATTGTAATGCAAATCACCTGCCCTGGGCAGCATCCACACCCACAATAATCAACCACAAGCTCCAGAAGCCTCCTGAAAGGCTGCATGAGGCTACACACCCACTGTAACACCCACCCAGCTGATCCAGGAGCAGAACATCTTGCCAGAGTGGCACAGAGGGTTTACCTCCAAGGTGAACTGCATCAGGAAGAAGTGGAGCACAGCAGCCAGACCCAAGCCATACCCACCTGGATGAGTTTGACCTTGGTAGATCCAGACCTGGTGCTAAGGTAATAATTCTATCTAAGCTCTACACCAAAGGTCAAAAGACAGTGCTATACAAAATGACAAAAAGAAGGAGCAAAATGCTTTCTCAGGCCTCGAGCCCACCCAGAACAAATTCAGGAGACAATAGCATAGAAGAAATTGGAAATCATACCCCTGAAATCTCTGAATTAATAGCGTCAAAAAGTAAAGAAAGAACTGCAGAAAGGTATAGAGGAAATCAGATCAGAAATAATTTCTGAAGTAAAAAAAAGAAATGATAACTATAATGAAAGAAGCAGTATAGGCTTCTAAAGAAGACACTGATAAAAAACAGAGAATAGAAAAATGATGGGATCCTGGAATGAGCAATATAGGAAAGAAATAGAATGCATGAAGCAGATTCAAAGTGCTATACAGGAAATTAAAACCTCAATCACAAGCTGGCAAAACTGTTTGAATGAAAATGAAAATAGATTTCAGACCTTAAGACGCTAATACAGCTAGTGAAAAGGTAAGAAAAGATCTCTTAAAAAGAACTAGGATGGAGGAAAAAAAAAATTCAACATCTGCAAGATGATGCAAACAATAGAAGACTAATAGGCATCAGTGAAAAAGAAATGTTATAAAAAAGAATATGGGCAGAAATAATAGCAGAAAACTTCCCAAATATGGGGAAACAATCTGACATTCCACTAACCAAAGCATATAGAACATCAATCCAATTAAAAACATACCCAGACATATAATAATCAAAATCCCAGAAGTTCAGTGCAGGAACTGTATACTAAATGCCACTAGAGAAAAGAAACAGATCACATTTGAAGGAAAACCCATCAGAACAACAGCAGATTTCTCTTCAGAAACCATCAAGTCGAGAAGAGCATGGAGCAAAGTACTACAGGTCTTGCAAGAAAACAAATTCCAACCCAGACTGATGTACCCTGCAAAACTCTCTTTCAAGTATAACGGAGAAGTGAAATACTTCCATGACAAAGAACAACTAAAGAATTTCATGATGACAAAGCCAAGCCTACACAGACTACTGAAAGATGTTCTAGAGAGGGAGTAAAATGACCACAACCCCATTTCTTTTTCACTGATGTCTATTAGTCTTCTATTGTTTGCATCATCTTGCAGATGTTGAATTATTTTTTTCCTCCATCCTAGTTCTTTTTAAGAGATCTTTTCTTACCTTTTCACTAGCTGCATTAGCGTCTTAAGGTCTGAAGTCTATTTTCATTTTCATTCAAACAGTTTTGCCAGCTTGTGATTGAGGTTTTAATTTCCTGTATAGCACTTTGAATCTGCTTCATGCATTCTGTTTCTTTCCTATATAATTCCCCATGGTGAGAATGGAAAGAACCCATCAAATAGAGCAAACTATTCAACACAGGAGAATAAGCAATCTTTCAGTTATTCTTTTGTATATAGCAGCAAAATATTTCCATCAACGTACTCTGTAAATGGACTTCTCCTGCACCCTATGGGTCATGATTCTATCCAGATCTACATGGTGGATATCAAGGAAATAGCAGGAGCTCAGTCCCACAAGTGACACCTGGCCCCAGTAAGTGTCATGGACACTGTCCATGTCCAATACATCCTAGAACTTTGTACAATATCCTATTCCCAGACTGTTAGATGTACTGGTCATATATTTGCCATTCCAGTATTTATCTTATGTTTTATTCTTAGTAATTCTTTTCTATGAAAATTTATTTATTTTTCCATAATTTTGTTATAAAACAAATAGCAATGAGTCAGTTTCAAATCAAATTAGTAGGACAATTTCAATAATTAATACATATTGTTTTCTTAGTGATTATATACAATATGCAGATATGATATTCTAATTAGAAACGCTATTAGAACAGATTCCTCTATTCTTTGAATCAATAGAATGTAGCTGTGTATCTATCTTACTATTTTGAATCTACAGATCCAAAGTGGTCATTCAGTTGTATCCCCTTTTTTTGTTTAGTTTTGTCATTTAAATATTATAGGTGTGTGAATTCAGTAAAATATTCCAAAATAGTCCAGTAGTCCATAATAGTATTGGGTTTTCCATATGTCTGGCAATGTCAGAAGTTCTTGACTTGAGTCTTTCACAGCTCAGCATAATACTTCTTATACTTCATTTGTATACTTTTCTGCTGGATGGTTAAGACCAAGATGAAGCAAGATCTATGTAATAAGAATTTTAGCTTTTGTATCTAACTAAGGTCAGTCAAATCTCCTCAGGATTTATCCCGAGATCCTGTACCGCAGTTTGTAGATTCTTTGTCTGTGTCAACCATGTGGATGAGTCATGGCCATTGTTTGTCCAAATTGCTTTCTGTGAAAGCCTGACAGAATGTTTTCTCTCCATGTGACTCTCCTTAGGCATACTGTACATCATCGATCACTTTCCTCTTTGGCCCCATAATCTCCTTGATTAGAAAACTTGGGATACAACTGAGTTGTGTGATGGTACAGTACAGGTTGTAATATGTCCTGAGACTTAATTCACCTTGAAAGGTTAGGGTGAAAATGTTGGCTGTCTTTGTGGCCCTCCTTTTTCTCTAATTTTTGGTCTACAGTCTTAGGTTGTTAACCCATCAGAAGAGAAGCTTATTATTGTTACTGTACAACCTAAGCTGTTGAGCTTAACCTCACTGTCTGTCTAAATATCAAACATCTTAGGCTTAACATGGAGTAGGTATTTTTCATCAAATATTGCTATGTTAAACTTAAAGTCCCTACAAAATATAACGTAAAGCCGGGCATGGTGGCGCATGCCTGTAATCCCAGCACTTGGAAGGCTGAGGCAGGAGGATTGTTGTGAGTTCAAGACCAGCTTGAGCTACAAAGTGAGCTTAAGGCCATCCTGAACTGCATAGTGAGACCTTGTCTCAAAAAGACATAAAAAAAAAAAAAAGAAAAAAATATATGTAATGTAAAAATTTAAAATATATTTTAAAAATAGGAATAAACAATTATATATGTTTATGCATAAGTTTA
>PVKA01040875.1:0-18454 GCA_004027165.1 Ctenomys sociabilis | reverse complement strand
CTTAATAGCTGAGTAATACTCCATTATATAGAAATACCACATCTTTTTCAACCATTCCTCATGTGATGGACATCTTGGTTGTTTCCAAGATTTTGCTATCACACATTGTGCTGCTATAAACATAGGTACACATATATCTCTATGATACAATGTATCCAAATCCTTTGGGAAAATTCCCAGTAGGGGGATAGCTGGCTTCTCTACACAAACAATGAAGGCAAGCAGAGCATGGAGCAGAGTTCTTCAAGTCCTACACGAAAACAAATTCCAGCCCAGATTTTGCCCTTTTCATTCCATATTACATGAACTTGAAATTTTGTTTCCTCTTGTGATAAGAACAGAACAGACCAATTATTACCACTTCTTCATAATACCAATGAGCCAAGCCAGGGAAGGCAAGCACACCTGCAGCCAGCTGCCAGCCAGTGTGACAGGCAGGATCTCAAGGGAGGCGGTCCCAGCCCACTGCTGGAAGAGCATCCACGGTGGAGCGAGCGTTCTGTTATTTCTTTGCTGACGTTTTTTGCCTAGTTGATCTATCTCTTTGAGACGATGGGGTGTTACGTCCCTCATTCCACTTGTATTATTGTTCATTTGATTTTTCATGTCTGTTACAATTTGTCTTATATGGTTGGGTGTTCCTGCATCGGATGCATATATAATGATTGTTGTCTCTTCCTCTTGCAGTTTTCCCCTTACAAGAATGTAGTGACCTTTACCTCTTTGGATCATTTTAGATTTGAAGCTCACATCGTCAGCAATCAGAATAGCTACCTCTGTTCCTATCTTACAAAGAGTTGTTTCCATCCTTTGACTTTCTGTCTATGAGTTTCCTTTAGAAATAAAGGTGTTTCTTGCATGTGGGGATTTGTTGATGTCTTTGTGTACTGCAGGGAGAAACAGCAGCAAGATGAGGTGAGTGTGGGGCAGCACTCGCCAGGGCTCTGTAGCTGTCTGGAGCTCAGCCTACCTTCTGCCCACATTTTCTTAAAATGTAGTATTTCTAGTCATCTTTTGCCCCCCATGTGGTCATGTCTGAACTTTCAAGGGTAATGTATACAGTGTTCATACCGCATATACACTTTGATCTGTGTATGATAGCTTTTGACCCTGCCTGAACACTTTCTTAAGTAGATCAATTTTTTTTTTTGCCACAATGAGCTATTCCTCATTATTTACATATTTTTAGGGAAAACTAGTGTTCAGGAATGTGGTGAGAAGAGAATTAAAACAGTTTTTTTTTTAATTTGTGTACTTAGTACAGGGTTTCACTACACAGATCAGACTCATGGTGATCCTCCTATTTTCAGACTCCCCAGCACTAGGATTGCAGATGTGTGCCCCAATGTGCCCAGACTCTGCTGTCTCAGCCCACCCAGGGGTGGGGCAAGCTCTGCGTGTGGTGCTGGGGATGGAACAGCAGACCCTGTGCCCGCCTGAGCCCGCCTGAGCTCGCCTGAGCCCGCCTGAGCCCGCCTGAGCTCGCCTGAGCAGGTGCGTTAGTCTGCTGAGCTATCTCGCCAGCCCTCCAGTTATTTTTTGAAAGATAATCAACAAGAGAAAAGATGGCGTATCGTCGTTGCTTCAATACTACTTCTCTCTGTTAGCCACAGCTTTCCTTCTCCTTTCTTCCTGTCATGGTTCGTTTCTTTATTGTTAGAAGCTACTCAGTAGGTTCCTTCTGATTACATTTCTTAAATATTACCTGTGGAATTCAGTGTTAGATACATCATTTTCATTTAAAATGGGCTAGATGACAATAAACTGTAAGTATCTAAATATTATTTTGTAGCTTTACAACGTATTTAGTAACACCTTAGAGCACAAAGAAACATAGATCAGTTAAAAACTGTAATTTGTGGGACTAGGGAGATAGCTAGGCAGTCTAAGTACCTGCCTGACAAGTGCAAGGACCTGAGTTCAATTCCCAGAACCCTGGGCATGCTGTGTAGCCATGGAAACCAGGTGTGGTGATGCATACCTGATAATCCCAGTGCTGGTGAGGCTGAGACAGGAGGATCACTATGAGTCTGAGCTGCATAGCAAGACCCTGTACCAAATAAATAAATGAAAGATTTGAAGAAATTAATTGTAGTTTGTTCTTAAAGGTAAGCAGGTGTGTGTCACAGAAACTCAACCGTGGGATAACAGAGGGCACCAGGGTTCTGACTAATAGCAGAGGCAGTCTGTTCAGTGAAATGACAGAAAGCTTCCCAAATCTCGAAAAACACAGACATCCAAGTACAGAGGCACTTAGAACCCTCAACAGCCACAGCAAGAAAGGACCATCCCATACCACAGTACAGTTAGAATGCCAGAAGTATAGAAAGCAATAGTGAAAGCTTTGAGAGATAAATGCCAAGTATGTATAGAGGCTGTCCCCACCCCATTTCTCCGCAGAAACCCTGAATTCCAGAGGGGTATGGAGTGATATATGTAAGTCCTGAAAGAAAATAATACATCTCCTAAATTATTATATCTGGTGAAGCTAACCTTTTGAATTGAAGGAGAAATAAAGACCTTTGAAAATAGCATAAACTAAATAAAGACTAAGCCAGCATTGTAGAATATTCTTAAAGGAATCATATACATAACAGAGGAAAAGTGCAAAAGCTATTGAGAATTAGGAAAGAAACATTAGCGAAACAGTGAAATGACTGGTGCTGGCGCAGGCCTTTCTATGAAAACTCAATGTAAATGCTCTTAATTCTACAAATATAAGGCACAGCCTGGAAGACTGGATTGAAAAAATAAGATCCAACTCTTTGCAAGAAACACACTTCACATGCAAAGACATACACAGACTAAAAGTGAAAGGATAGAAAACAGTATTCCATGCAAACAATTCAGAAGCAAGCAGGAATCTACACTCTGACAAAGCAGATGTCAAGACAAAAATCAGACAGGACAAAGAGGACCCTTACCTGTCGGTAAAGGGAAAAATCCACCAAGAAGATGTAAAAATTGTAAATATATGTATACAAACATCTATATATCTACTTTCATAAAACAAAAAGTACTCTGCATAAAAGGACACATAGGTTCCAATACAATAAAAGTGAATGACTTCAGTATCACCAGTACATAGGTGATATCCAGACAAAAATTAACAAATAGAAAACATTAGAGTTAAATTACACTAGCAATAAATGGATTTCACAGATGTCTGCAGAAGGTTCCATCCAGCAACTACAGAGTACTCATTCTTCTCAGCAGTTCATGGAACATTTTACAAAGTAAGGTTTTAGGACATAAAGAAAACCTTACTGAATACAAAATATTTGAAGTAATTTTTTGCATAATTACATTGTAATGGAAGGAAATCAGCAGAATGCGAAACCACACAAATTACTCAAACACATGGAGACTGAGCAGTTTATTTCTGAATGGTTAGAGAAATTCAGTCACCGAAGAAATTTGGGGAAATTTAAAAATTTCTAGAATCAAATGAAAATGGAAGCACAACGTCTGAGAATCTGGGATATAGTAGAAGCAGTTCTAGGATTATCACTCTTCTCTTCCTTTTTGTCTTTTACTTGCATAGAATAGCTCAGACACCAACCATCAAGACCATCAGAATCTTGAAGCCCACTCTCATTATTTTTTCTTAGATTTAAATTATAAAAAAGTTATTTTTAAAGGCATAAGGAAATCTCACATATTGAAATAGAATCAATGGTTTTCCAGACGCTGGCACTTGAAAAGGTGTTGGAGTGGTTGCTTTGCGAGCTATCAAATTGCACTGTTGTCAGTTCCTAAGCAACCACGGCCAAATTTATCTTCATGTCACACAGCTTGTGTGTTTATCCAAGCTGGTTGAAATTCTTACCCTTGTGCAAAAATAGAGCAGGGTGAATACTGAGTAGGACTGTACGGTAGGAAGAGATTGCTGGTGTAACTTTATAGCAGGTGTCACTCTGGCAGGAGGAGAAGAGGTGGGGCTCTACAGTGTGGGAAGACATCCTTGGGAGAGGAGCCTGGCTGCATAGAAGCCTGCTGCTGCCTCTGTTAGCAAGGGCACGTTGTCATGGTAACATAGAGGAGTCATGCCCAGCTTTCTCAGGAAGGACCTTCCTGGCTTCAGTGGTAGAGGGTTATTGGCCAGTGGAGAGCTTTCCTTGGGGACTTAATGTTTCTGGGAAATCTCCAAGGTCAGTTACTGTCTGTCCTTAAAAGCAAAATAACTTTTCTGTTAGTTAAATATAAGAAATAAAAACATATAACAATATGACATGTGAATCACCAACAAGTTCCTGCCAGCCTCAGATTTCCATAACAAGCCTTCCCCACCACCACTCTGCCACAAAGCAGCATCTTTGTGGTGGGGGATGCCTGCCTGAGCTTTGGGGTATAGGACTGTGGAGGTTGGCCACACCCAGGTGATTTGTCCCCAAGGATGCTGGCCACGTCAGGTGTTGGAGCACATCACTGTTAGGGCTGTGACAGCGCCAGCGCTTCACACAGTCCCAGCAGCACCACCAGCCGGGGTGGACTCACATTCATGCAAAGGAAGGTGAATCCAGTTGGTAGCCGCTCATCAGGAGGGACTGGGACGGTGTCACCTCCTTGCATTTTCTGCCATAAATAGTTGTTGACTGATCAATGACACAGGTTGTCAGGTAACTAGAATGACACTTTGTGGCCATTTCATCACAGGGGCTCTGGAAAATTCTAGCTACTTCTGCCCTCTGACTCCCAGCCAGGAGACACAGGATAACTGGAAGGCAGGGAAAGGGTGCCAGCCTGGAAATAGCTTCTGTGGAGAATGTTATTTTCATGATCTGTTAATCACACACACAGTCCATTCTAGTAAAAAAAATGCAGTGAGATTATTAGTCTCTATTTGGAATTGAAATTTCAAAATGCATATGCATGAGTGTGTGCACCTGTGTTCACATATCTTTATGTGCAAGTGTGTGGTCTCTGTGGACATGTGTATGTATGTTGGGTGCATGTATGTAGATGTAACCATGCATAAAAGCTGTTTGCTAATCCCACAAGATCACACTGCCCAAGTGGTAGTCGGGAATGGTGCAGCTAGCAGCCCTGCAGACAACCCTTCCAGCGACCTTGGCTCAGTCACTGGGCCTCACGTGTCAGCTTGAGTCTGTGCAGCCTTCTCCTGGTTTGTCATCCCTGCCTGTCATCTCATAACTCTGTGCCCCACTTCCCCACAGACAAAGCTTTCTTCAGAGATGCCAGTGGCCATCACAAGTCTGTAGACCAGCACCACACAGTCCTGAGTCCAGAGCTTCTGCTCCAATAGCTTCCAAGTGTCCTGGATGTTGTTTTAAATGCACAGTTAGTACAAAACATGGATCTCCTCATGCCTTCTCCTTGGCCTCAGACATGTATGTGCACATGGAGATCAGAGGAGCTCTGGGTGTTTTCTGTTGTGAACAAGAGCGAGGCCTTGGATCCCTCCCACGATGTCTGCATTTAGTCACCTGGGATGGCACCAGGGTGTGGACTCCTCCTGAGTCCTGGCTTAGGATCCACATTGAGCCATTCTTTGGGTTCTCTGTGAAAAGTTGTAAGAGTTTCCATTTTGACGAGAGGCTGTCCTGGCTTTGCTCATGGTCGCCTGTCCTGCTTTCTCCAGAATCTCCTTTTGTCTTGCTTTTTCCTGTTTCACTCAGCCCAAGATCCCAAGCTCCCTCTTCACTTTACTTTCTCAAATAAACTTTGCCAATTGCTTTTTGTTAATTTTGTTCGGTTCTTTGAGATGGAAAGAACCCAGAATCTAAAAACTAAAACATTTAATTAATTTTCACTTGAAGGAAACAGATAAAATTATTTTGATGGTAATACATAAGCAATTAGTTTCGCTTGCTCCTTTTCAAAGTAAGGCTCTGTTGAAGGGTTATTTTGACCTTTCCCCCTTTCTGGGTCATTGTCCAGTGTTTCTTTACATTGTAAATGCGAACTTCGCAAATTTTCTCAGCAGGAAATAGATGTGTACTGTGAAACTTCCTAGGATCTGACACTCATATTAATTAATGTTTCGAGCACCATTTTTATGTAAGATTAAGAGATAATTAAGAGATGCCTCAAGAAAGTGCAATAGATGAGAAAACAGTGGTTTATGCTGTATGATTGAACGCTGCAGCTGGATTCCTGGTGAGCCACCTTAGTTGGAGGTGCAAGTCACCTCCACCAGTGGTGGCCTGGCTAGTTAAGGGGGAGGAAGGTGACAGCACTGAGCACAGGCATTGCTGAGTGTCATAGACTGAATAAAAGTCTTTTTTTTTTCTCCTTGGTACAGAGGATTGAACTCAGGGGAGATAGCTCAGTAGAATGAGTGCCTACCTGAATCAAAGTCTGGAGAGGACTTGTTAGGGGTCTGAAGTTCACTTCCGAAATGGCAACCCTAAGGCTTCCAACTATCAAGTCCTTCAGTAATTATAATCATTTTAAAACCAAAGATGTTTAACAACGAGTAATTGTAAGAAAGGAGAAAGTAGAAGGTCTTGTATACTCACAAGGACCCAGAACCCCTTAACTCTGCCCAGTTCCTGGCATGGAAGACCTTCTTCCCTGCCTGGACTTGGGGATGGCTGAGAACAGTAGGAAAAGGAGTGTGTACTGGGCGGGCTGGGTGATGTGCTGCATTCTGTACCCTGGTCTGTGCAAATGGGACAACTGTCCCTTCTCTGAGAAGGTGTATTGGAGGCTCTGGGTCGGATTTCAGCACCACCAAAAAACAAAACCAAATGTCCCATAAACCATTGCACCCACACTGTAGGTCACAGGGATGCTCCTTGTGTGAACAAATGCTGTGTGTGGTCAGGGGTGGCCGCAGACCTTCATCCTGACCCTAGTGACCCAGAGCAGCCTCCTGGAGGCTGACTCAGCAGGTTCTACCAACCTTGGCAAACCCAGCCTCTCACTTGTGCAGCCCCTCTGTGAAGTCCTCCACTGCTGAATTTGTTGTCAGTGAACTTATTTACCTTTGTACTTTAAAATATTTATCTAGCAAATAAAGATGTTGTATATCCAGGGTGTGCATGATAATCCAATAGACACCTCATCCAGTGATGACTGCGCTCAAGGTAGCTAACATACCTGTTCCCCTATGCCAAGTGTGAGCTCCCAGAAATGCATCCTTACAGCCAGAGCGCAGCATGTCCCCACTTCCAGCCTCTGCCAGGAGCCGCCTTTCTATGCTGCCTGTGCACCTGGCTTCTTTAGCTCTCCACATACCAGTGAGATCTTAGAAAAATGGGTTTGTTAGAAGCCACTCACTTAGGAAGCAGACCCTCTGAGTCAGCGCTGCCCTCCTCCCTCCTGGCTCTGTGCTCCCCAGCTGCACCAGTGTGACCTGTGTGCACACAGCTGCCAGTCCTTGTGGGGGCACGTGGGGAGCTTGGGAAGAAGCTGAGACCCTACCTTTGCTGCCCCCTGGCTGAGGTGGCCTCACTTAGTCCTGCCACGTGTCATGGATAGAGCCATTGCTTAGGAGAGGGGCTTCCCCCTTTCCACTTCCGACTGTCTGGGCCAGACCTGATGGCACACCACAAACACACCTCTGGATTCACTGTTTCTTCTCACTACATTTTTTAGTAAAATGTATTTTTATCTCAGGGATGGCTGATATCTTTGTTTTAGGGAACATGAGTGGTGCTTT
The DNA here is from genome assembly GCA_004027165.1 of Ctenomys sociabilis. Lineage (NCBI taxonomy): Eukaryota > Metazoa > Chordata > Mammalia > Rodentia > Ctenomyidae > Ctenomys > Ctenomys sociabilis. The sequence continues at coordinate 10,827 of PVKA01040875.1, read as the reverse complement.
TGGGAATATGGGCACATAATCTTTAAGCCAAAGGCCCCAGACCCTATTTTTAGGCTGATAGACCAGGTTTAATTTTGGGTGTGTGGAAGTTACAGCAACATCTGGCGGGCAGCCTGGATGAGACTCTTCTTGCCCTGTGGTGACAAGGGTGTGGAGGGGCCCGGTTAGGCAGAGGGGGCAGATGAAATAGGCTGGACTCAGGCCAGCTTGGAAGTGCAGACTGAGTGTCCTGACCGCCTAATCTGTACCGGAAAGTGACTTACTAGAATGGTGACCAAGGAAGGCTGTGAGAGAGAGGTGAGGCCATCCATCTCAGAGCAGAATGAGGTAGTGTGAGCCTTTTCCCACATTCTACCCTTCTTAACTCCACAAAACCAGAGAGGGCAGTTTCCAGCTTTGGCACTGTGTGGTCACACCCCAGCCCGGTGTCCCTGCAGCAGATGCCTGGCCCCATGGGGTTGTGCAAGCCACAAACCTGCTTCTGTCCTCCAGGCTCTTTCCTCAGATTGCCCTCTGAGACCCCGCAGTGCTCCTGACCTCACAACTAGGCCACAGCTGTGCCACTTCTAGGCTGTCAGTGGCCGATGGAGAAATGTGTTCCTCTGCCCATGGGCAGAGCCTAGTGCAGCCTAAGGATCACTGCTTTTCCTTCAGGGGTCCTTAGGCACAAACTGAGGAACCCCACGGGCTGATATCCCCGCTCCTCTCTGCAGCCCTGAGTCAAGGCCACAGCACCACCTTTGCAGCACCAGGTTCAGGTGCTGTCTTCCCTACCTCCCTCGCCCTCCTCAGGTCTGGATTTGTCTTTGTAAAGAAGCCCCTGTGGAAGCTGAGTCTCAGGCCCCTGCTCTTCGCAGTGTGGTCTCAAGAGTACCTCTATCCCAGCTGCAGCCTCCTCTCTGCCCCTTCCCTTTCCTGCAGCCTGTGTGGTGGGTGGCCCAGCCTCTGCTGTTCCTCAGGGAGCACAGTGGAGAGTGCTTCTCTCCACTCTAAAGACCCAGTGAGTCTCACCCACTTTCTCTCCTTGCCTACAGACCACTCATGGCTCTCAAAAGGAGGAAGACAGACACAGAAAGTGAGTGTCATCAAACCAGGCATACTGATGTGAGCCTGAGACTGCAGCTCTGCAAGAGGCTGAGGCAGAGCAACTCAGGTTCAAGGCCAGCCTGAGCAGTGTATTCAGACTCCATCTCAAAATTAAAAAGCGGACTGGGAATGTGGTTCACTGGTAAGATGGCTTGCCCAAGGCTCTCGGCTTAGCACCTATACAAAGGGTGCCACTATGGTGGGGATGGTAGTGAAAGCTACTTCCTGCCAGACAATTACATGACCCCCTTGGAACGAGGGCATTTCCCCAAAGCCACAGCCCCTCTTGGGATGGTGAAGGAGATCACTCTCCTCACACGGCTCAGGGCAGCAGTGTGGATGCATAGCACAGAGGGCAGACTTCCTGTGCTCACAGCGCCCCAAAACACTCTCTGCCTACAGTGCCTGGAGTTTGTAGGTCTGCTGTTGTGCCTGGCAGAGAGACAGGCAAAGGAGGGACGTCATTGATGCCACAGTGATGACCAGTGTCTCCCATGATCCAAGCACCTTGTGACAGGCCCCGGGCCACACTGGCCAAGGAATAAGGTGCCCCAGGAGGGCCTAGAAGCTCTGCAGGGCACTGGGGTCCACACTGCAGGCTGCCTTCCAGAGGTCCTGAGTCCTGCCCAGTGCAGGCCTACTGCTCTGAAACCTTCTCCAAGTAAGCTAGAGATACCCTTATGCTTAGGGCAGGGAGTACAGCCTTCCTTGGCCTCCTCAGTAGGGGAAAGAAGCTCCCACTTTATGGCCAGTACTTGCCTGTCTTCCTGTGAAGAGGGAGGTTTGACTGCTTACGTCACCTCCACAGCCTGCTTTGGGTGGCCTTTTCTCCTTTGTGGGGTGACCAGCAGCCTGGGCAGTAGATTTTCTGGATCTGTGCTGCTTCCTGGGGATGAGATAATTGCCTTCATGGGCCTGGTCCCTGGCAAATGTCCACACTTTATAGTCACCCACTGTGGTGGGATCCATGGAGGGACCTCAGGGCCCGAAGCTCTGGGCTATTGGAGAAGGGGCTGGGCCAGAAGCAGCCTTGGCTGGCCCCACCCCCTCATGGTCAGGGTGTGATGGACAGTGAGTGTCTCCAGTTCACCAAATAAGCTGGAATTTCAGTGAAATTCATATTGCATATTCAGTGAAATAAGTGTTGTGCTCTGTTGCTTGCTATGCACTGATGACTGCACATTTCTGGGAAGAATAAAGATAACAAACACGATGGCACATTATGTGACCCTGTACTATCCTTGACATCTGAGTCTCATCCTGAAAAAAGGAATTTAAAGAAGTCAATATTTTGTATGACAGTGTGCATAGTAGACACATAGGTAATGATATCTATGACTACCCGTGGAAAGAGTGTGAGAATATTATCCTGGGAAGTAGAATATAGCTTATCCTGTACTTCCATGAATGCAGAAGAAGTCCAAAGGGTTGTTGTAAAGCAGGTCTCTGCCAAGAATAATGTGTCTCCTGCCTGGGCACAGGGGCCTGTGGGTCGGTGTCCTGCCCTGGTCCTATATAGTTAGGGCCCCTCCTCTGAGTCTTGCCCACTCACATTCTGGGTTTAGACCCTGTGAGTAGCAGCACAGTGGCTTGAGTGAGTGGTGAGTGGGGTGGTAGGTGTGTCCCGGGTTGGTTACACCGCCTCTCCCTTCTCTCCCCACTTTGCAGGATGTGTGGACGTGCTTCATTCGTGGTCCTGCTGACCTTGTGAAGCACAGAAGTGTCAGGTCTGTTGGGTGACGCAGAAGCTGTGCATGGAACTGAATCACTGCTCAGACAGTTGCAGGAGGGTGTTCTGTGCAGCACGAACTGGCGCTGGGGTCTCAGTAGGAAGCTGGCCAGAGGGATATTTAGGTGACAGGAGGCCTTCACGTTAAAGGCACAAGTTGCAGGGTGCAGCAAAATAGCACATGGTTTCTTAAGGAAAGAACCCTTCACCAAACTTTTAAAAATACTATTGGTTGTCTTTAACAATGAAGGTGCTATGTTTAATTTCTTGGTGATACTTTTGTTTTGCTGTCTGGTATAGTTTTTTTTTTTTTTTTTTCTAATATCTGAGTTTCCATGAGATTAGTTTTGTATTTCTCAAGTTTCAGCCCATGCGGCTTGGAGAGATGTGACAGGAAACACAAGCAGAGTTTGTTCTTGAGGAGAAAACTGTTGGGGGTGCTGCTCCATGCTTCTACTGGCTGGAAGTGAGACTAACATTTCACTTATGGGCAAAAAAGAAGAAACAGAAAAAGCAAGGATGTAGGGCAGGCTGTGGGTCCCCAGAGGGCGGAAGGCTAGACATTCCCGAGAGTCTCAGAGTGGGTCGTGTAGATTGGCTTGCAGGCTGCTGAGTGATGCAGGGTGAGGCTTCCCTCCTGGGGCCAATGTTTAGGTAGTGATGTTAGACGTGTGGGCAGAGGGAACTGTGACTCACGCTACTGACCTTAGAAAAAGCAATTCTTTGAGAAGAATCTTAAGAAAAAATAAAGGAAACAGAAGTGTTTAAGCCATTAGTTCATTCTTGGAGACAGGAACAGGAAATGTGGAGGGAGAGGGTGTTGCATGGCTCTCTGTTGGTAATGGGACCTTTATGGGAAACCTCCATGTTACCTGAAAGAAAAGGGGCCACTTGCTTTCAAGATGAGGAAGGCACTGACACATGGCTCAGTTTTTCTGGATTTTCATCTTCTCCTCTTGTAGATTTTCCTGTGGTTATCTCTCAAACCCAGCCTTGGTTAGTGTTTTCTTCTTTCCTTATAGAAATCATTTTATGTATGTGCAAATAATGGGCAGATGTCCTCCCCAAAACAATTGCATCTTTTTTTTAAAGCGACCCATACACCAAAGGGAAAGGTGCTGAATAGGCGAGGGCCCAGCTGGTTGACTGGGAGAATCATGCCTTCTCAGAGCAAAAGCAGCACAGCCCTGCTTCAGGCAGAAGCCCTGGCCTCCCACCATCAGCCACCCACAGATGCTCAAGTCAGGTCCAAGAGCCCAGGGCAACTCGGCCTGGCTATGCTCTAAGATTCCAGTAAACCAAGCCAGAAGATCAACAGGCAAGACAGGGAGGCTGACCCACTGCTGGCTCCTTATTGTACCTCATACCATTAATAAAGGGAGTGTGTTAATGCAAAGGCAGGCTTATTTCATGTGTCACTTTCATGAATTTTGGTGATTATTCTTCATACAATGCTGCCTAGACCATCATGTAGATGGCATTGCCGTCTGATGTTCGGTGCGCACCTCTGCACATGCATGCACAATCCTTGCACTTACAGGAGCACGGCTGCCAGGGGACAGTGCAGAGGAGGAAACCCGGCACCACGGCTGGTGTGGGTGGTCAGCAGCACAGAAAAGACTCCAGTAACTGGAATCCCAGTGACAAGTTGGCCAGGGGTCTCCAAGCTGTAAGCAACTATGAGAGATTTTCATACAGAAATAGCATGGACGGCAAGTCCCTGACACTTGTCCTTCATGTCCGTGTCCTGTGGCATCTGCTGTATCATCTTTTCTTCCAGCTGTTCTCCTTCACCTGCCAGAGGGGCAGGGGGAGGTGGACACTCTGAATGACCACCCTGATGTCCTACATATTCTGGAGCACTTTGTTCTTCTTCAACCTATTTATTCATTATAAATTTAGCATGATGTTTCTGCTTGATCTCTTGGTTATTTTATTTTATTTTTTGTTTTTGTATTTTAGGGAAGGTCTACAGGGTGTTCAGAGCCTCACTACTAGATCAGACTCATCGTGATCTGCCTGTTTACAGTCTCCCAGGAGCTGGGATTAGAGGAGTGTGCCACCATGCCCAGTCCCAATTGCCCTCTCATTGCACCCAGGGGTGGGGCTGGCACAGCAGGCCCCTGTGCCTGCTTGCAGTTGCTTTAATCTACTGAGCTATTTGGCCATCTCTTAGGTGTCTTCATTGCATCGTAATTTTATTCCACAGTTCTCACTGGTATTTGACAGGTTCGTTTCTACATTTTTCAAATTCAAATGAATTTTTCACCCTCAGCTCTTGGCCAGTGGCTTTCTGGGATGGTTTTTCCCACTGGACCTTGCAAGGATTGTGCTTCTTTTCAAAGTATTTTTGATACTTGTATTTGCAGAAATATTAACGCCTTGCAGTTACTGTGGGTGAGTACCGTGCCATGGGTAGATGGGCTTAGAGCAGAAGTTTGTTTACTGCTATCAAACAGAGACCAGACCTGCTTTCCATACTGCAGTGAGACTTAGCTTGGAGGGAGGGAAGGGAGGCCACACCCTCCTGCTCCTTTCTGGCAGGATGAGGGAGTGGCGAGAACTAATCACTGCTGGTTCTTCACCTTTGAGACTTCAAGCAGATCACAGACTTGAGCTCCAGGAAAAGGCAGCTGTGCCAGCCTTGCCTTCTCGGGCCTAAGTGAAGAGTGTCTGTACACACTGAGCAGGTGCAGCTTCTCTAAGATGCTGGCATTAGAGTAGTCACTTCACTGCTGTTTTGTTTCCTTCCTTTCTCTCTACCTTCCTTCTTCGTCTTTTTTTTTTTTTAATTTTTATTTTAGAGAAGTACAAATATCAACGAGACAGTTTTAAGATACCTTGACAAGATAGATTTGATAAATTAATACATTGCAAACTATTTTCATAATGTTTTGGTATCATAGAAGGTACATACATGATATTATACTTACAGACATTATTATAGGATATGTCTCTTATCACTAAATTAAGAGAGTGTAGCTCTTTATGTATCTTATTTTTTATACCTGAATTACATCAAAGATTCAATAATCAATACTTTCTACCTTGATATTTTCCTAGTGGTTGTCCATAGTACTAGAAGCCAACATAATATCCTGTCCAACCACCATTAGTGCAAATCTTGCCTCTTATAGAATTATGTAGAAGCACAGGGTTATCTATCCCCACTGTACTGTCCATACACACACATCATGATTCTTCCTTTCTATACCCCTTCCTTAGTCTACACCTGTCAAGGATGGGCACTCCATTGTCATTCAACTAATTTAGGTGCCTGAACTCGATGAAAACAATCCAACACAGTCCAGCATTCCACAACAATAGTGAGTTATCTGAAGAAGTTGTCGACCATGGCCATTTACAGCTCAACTTATTATTATGGCCCTGCAGTGTATACCTCATTTTTATACTTTTCTGCTGGATGGTTAAGACCTAGATAGAGCAAGACCTATATATCAACACATGTGCTTTTTGTTTCTTATGAGGTCAGTGAAGTCCCCTTAGGGTTTATCTTGTAATCCTGTAACTTATTCTATAGATCCTTTGTCTGTGTCATCCATGTGGATGAGTCACGGCCAATGCTTGACCAGTTTGCACTCTGTGAGAGCCTGAGAGAAAGTTTTCTCTTCATGTGACTCTCCCCAGGCACACTATAGAACTTTGATCTCTTTCCTCTGTGGCTCCACAATCTCTTTGTTCAGAAAATTTGCGGCTCAACTGAGTTCCATGATGTTACAGTACAGGTTCTCCTATGTTCTGATTCTTCGCTGACTTTGAAAGGCTAGGGCCAAAATGTTGGCTGGCCTTGCAGCTCTTCTATTTCTCCAGTTTTGATCTGTAAACTTAGGTTGTTAACCATCCAGAAGAAAAGCTGATTAGTATCCTGCAGCATATTCCATTCATTTTGCCTTATCTGACTCAATTGTTTTTAGTTCTTGTTGTACATTTCCATTTGTATTTCTTCTTTTCGCTTCTTATACTAGAGAGACTATACGATATTTACACATGTGTGTCTGGTTTATTTCACTTATGAGTATATGTTCAAGTGGCATCCACTTCAATATAAATGCTTCAAGCTTATCATTCTTAATAGCTGAGTAATACTCCATTATATAGAAATATGACATCTTTTCTCAACCATTCCTCATGTGACAGACATCTTGGTCATTTCCAAGATTTTGCTATCACAAATTGTGCTGCTATAAACATAGGTACACATATATCACTGTGATACAATGTTTTCAGTTCCTCTGGGAAAATTCCCAGTAGGGGGATAGTAGGCTTGAATGGGATTTCTAGTCCTACTCTTTTGAGGAGTCTCCACACAGATCTCCACAATGGTTGTACCAGTCTACATTTCCCACCAGCAGTGGAGAAGTGTTCCCTTTTCTTCACAACCTCTCCAACATTTGTTGTTGGTTGATTTCCTTATGATAGCCATTCTTTCTGGAGTGAGATGATGGTATCCCAGTGTTGTTTTTATTTGCATCTCACAGATGATTAGCGATGTGGAGCATTTTTTCATATATTTATTCACTTCTTTAACTTCGTCCTCTGAGAAGTGTGTATTCATCTCAGATGCCCATTTCTGAATTGGACTTTAAATTTGAGGGCCCTGTTATATCTTAGTTCTTTATATATTCTAGACAGCAGACCTTTGTCTGATTGCTTATTAGTTAGGATGTTTTCAAAATTTGTGGGTTGTCTTTTCACTCTGTTGACAATTTCTTTTGACACGCAGAAGCTCCTCAAGAAGAGTTGATCCCAGTTGTTGATTCTTTCAAGTGCTTCCCATGTGAATATATGTTTGTTCATGAACTCTTTACTTACCCCTATGTCTTCAAGAGTTCCTCCTACTTTCTCTTCCAGAAGATTGAATGTTTCTGTTCTAATGTTTGGATCTTTAATCCATTTTGACTTTAACTTAGTGCATGGTGATAGAGCTGGGTCAAGTTTTAGTTTTTGGCACGTAGAAAGCCAAGTTTTCCAGCACCATTTGTTAAAGAGGCTATCTTTCTTCCAGTAAGTATGATTGGTCCCTTTGTCGAAGATCAGATGGTTGAGTGTGTTCATAGATGCTTCTGCACCTTCTAATCTATTCCATTGATCCTCAGGTCTGTTTTGTTGCCAATACCATGTTGATTTTATCACAGTTTCTTTGTAGTATAATTTCAAATCAGGAATTGTGACGCCTCCTGCCTTGTCTTTGTTGGTGAGGATTACCTTTGCTATTCTAGGTCTTTTCTGGCTCCAAATAAATTTTAGGAAGAATTTCTCTATGTCTGGGAGGTATGGTGGTGGCAGTTTGATAGGGATTGCATTAAATCTGTACAGCAATTTTGGGAGTATGGCCATCTTCACGATGTTGGTTCTTCCTATCCAGGAGCATGGAATATGTTTCCATTTTCTGAACTCCTCTATAATCTCTTTTCTTAGGGTGTTGTAATTTTCCATGAAAAGATCTTTGACTTCCTTGGTTAAGTGAATCCCAAGGTATTTCATTTTCTGTGGTGCTATTGTAAAAGGTATTGTTTCTATTGATTCCCTTTCTGTGTAGAGGAATGCTATTGACTTTTGAGTATTGATTTTGTATCCTGCTGTGCTACTGAATTTCCATATCAGCTCTAGTAGTTTCTTGGTGGAATTTTTGGGGTCTTCCAAGTAAAGTATCATGTCCTCTGCAAATAGTGATAATTTAACTTCTTCTTTACCTATTCCTATTCCCTTTATTTCTCCCTCTTTTCTAATGGCTGTTGCTAAGGATTCCAACACTATATTGAATAGGAGGGGTGATAGAGGGCATCCTTGTCTTGTACCTGATTTAAGAGTAAAAGATTTCAGTTTTTCCCCATTTAGGATTATATGAGCTTTTGGGTTGTCATAGATGGCTTTTATCAAGATAAGGTAGAGTCCATCTATTCCAATTTTCTGTAGGACATTGAACATGAATGAGTGTTGGACTTTGTCAAAAGCTTTCTCTGCATTAATTGAGATGATCATGTGGTTTTTAGATTTCAGTCTATTAATACAGTGCATTACATTTATAGATTTTCGAATATTGAACCATCCTTGCATCCCTGGGATGAATCCTACCTGGTCATGGTGTATGATCTTCTTGATGGTTTGCTGTATTCTATTTGCCAGGATTTTGTTGAGTATTTTTGCGTCTATGTTCATGAGGGAGATTGGCCTATAGTTTTCCTCTTTGGTTGTGTCTATCCCTGGTTTCGGAATGAGTATTATACTTGCCTCCAGAAATGAATTTGGGAGGACTGTTTCCTTTTCAATTTTGCTGAAGAGTTTGTGGAGTGTGGGGATTATATCTTCTATAAATTTCTTGTAGAATTCATCTGTGAATCCATCAGGACCTGGACTTTTCTTTGTTGGTAGGCTTTTTATTACGTTTTGTATTTCGTTGGCTGTTATTGGCTTATTGAGAATTGTTGTTATCTTCTTGATTCAGTTTTGGTAATTTGTACTTTTCGAGGAATCTGTCCATTTCTTCTGTGTCTTCTATTCTGTGACCATAAAGATTCTCGAGGTAACTACTGATAATCTTCTGAATTTCTGCTAGGTCTGTGGTGATTTCACCCTTTTCATTCCTTATTGCATGTACTTGAATTTTCTCTTGCCTCTTTTTGATGAGGTTGGCTAGAGGCTTATCAACTTTATTTAGTCTTTCAAACAACCAACTTTTTGATTTGTGGATTCTTTGAACTGTTTTCTTCATCTCAATTGAATTAATTTCTGCTCTAATCTTTATGATTTCTTCCGATCTTTGTGCTCTGGGTTTCGTTTGCTCTTATTTTTCTAGTTGTCGGAGGTGCAACATTAGGGTACTAATTTGTTCCCATTCTGTTTTCCTAATGTGTGAGTTCATAGCTATGACTTTCCCTCTAAGAACTGCTTTCATCGCATCCCATAAATTCCGGTAAGTTGTGGTTGAATGTTGATTGAGTTGTAGATATTGTTGAATTTCTTGTTTAATTTCTTCTGTGACCCATTGATTGATGAGTAGGGTGTTGTTTAGTTTCCATGAATTTAGTGGGGTTTTCTTGTTTCTTTTGTCTTTTAGTTCCAGTTTCATTGCACTATGGTCAGATAATATGCATGGGACAATTTCTGTTTTTTTGCATATACTTACACATGACATCTGGACTAGTATGTGGTCTATTTTGGAAAATGACTCGTGTGCAGCTGAAAAACATGTGTATTCAGCTGTGGTTGGGTGGAACACTCTGTATATGTCCACCAGGTCCATTTGTTCCAAGCTCTGGTTCAGTTCTGCTACTTCCTTGCTAATTTTTTGTCTGGTTGATCTATCTTTTTGAGATAAGGGTGTGTTAAGGTCTCCTGTTAAGATTGTGTTCTTAGACATGAAGTTTTTCATGTTCGTTGAGATTTGTCTTACATAGTTGGGTGCTCCTATGTTTGATGCACAGATATTTATGAGTGTTACCTCTTGCTCTTGAATTTTTCCCCTGACCAATATATAGTGGCCTTCTTTGTGTCGTTTGATCATTCTTGGTTTGAAGTTGAGACTGTCTGAGAACAGAATTGCTACTCCTGCTTTTTTCTGAGGTGCTGAATTGCATGCAGTATTGTTTTCCATCCTTTGACTTTGAGCCTATGAATGTCCTTTTGAGTTAAGTGTGTTTCTTGTATACAGCATATTGTTGGATTTTGTTTCCTAATCCACTGTGCCAGTCTATTTCTCTTAATTGGAGTATTGAGTCCGTTTACATTGATGGTTATAATTGAAATGTGCTGACTTATGTTTGTCATGGTATTTAGCTGGTATTGTTTACTGCTTTGTAACCTGTGTTTAATTGACTGTCCTGTTTAGTGGGTTCCTTCCATTCTCTTGCATGGAGTTCTGGTCGTTGTGGTCTCTCTCTAGAACCTCTTTCAGCAGCCTGTGGAGGGATGGCTTTGTCCTCATGAAATTCTTTAGTTGTTCTTTGTCGTGGAAGTATTTCACTTCTCCATCAAACTTGAAAGAGAGTTTT
>PVKA01040874.1:0-18454 GCA_004027165.1 Ctenomys sociabilis | reverse complement strand
TGTTAGCCCTCCAGGAAAGAAGCTTATTATTCCCTACCACATATGCAGTTGGGTGTAACTTCACTATCTGTCTGAGTATCAAACATCTTAGGCATTACAAGGAACAGGTATTTTCCATCAAGTATTGATATGTTAAGCTTGAAGTTCCAACAGAATATGGACATAAAAATTTTAAAAATGAAAAATATTTAAAGAATATGAATAAACAATTACATATTTTTACATAGAAATTTAGAAATCTAACCATATACAGCATTGTAGCAGGACAGTCATGTGACTTCCTTCTGTGGTTTTTTTTTTTTTTTTCATTTATTACACACTTAAAAAGAAACAGAAAACAAACTTATGCCTGAGAGACAATATGGTTATAATTTGTGTGTCGTGACATGAAGTATATATTTAGAAGACCAGAATGGCAAGCATTTTAATCATGACTCTTCTATTACACATTGCTATGTTCAGTGCAGTTGCTTGGTTCACAGGTATCAGCATGTATAGTTAGGCAGGGTGATAATCCTACCAATTAACTGCTAGTTTCAAAAACCTTCTAATGTTTCTCACAATCATTGTCTTACCCATCTTGTGCATAAAGGTGTATAGCTTTGCTCCTGTCATGTATCCCAGCTTTTTTTCTTACCCTCTCCTCTTTTCCCAAAACTCAAGTTCTCACATTCCTCTTAATTATGTTATATCTTCCTATTTGTATTTCTTCTTTTGAGTTCTTATACTAGGGAGACTATGAAATTTACACATGTGGGTCTGGTTTATTTCACTTATGAGTATGTCTTCAAGTGGCATCCACTTAAATATAAATGCTTCAAGATTATCATTCTTTATAGCTCAGTAATAATCCATTGTATTAAAAACTACCACATATTTTCAACATTCTTCATATGATGAACATCTTGGTTGTTTCCAAGATTTGGCTATCAGAAATTGTGCTGCTATAACCAAAGGTATACATTATATCACTATATTATGACATTTTCAGTTTCTCTGGGGAAATTCCCAGTACAGGGATGGCTGGCTTGAATGGGATTTCCAGTCCTAGTTTTTTAAGGATTCTAAACACTGATTGCCATAATGGTTGGACCAATCTCCATTCCCAGCAGCAGTGGAGAAGGGCCCCATAACCTCTCCAACATTTGTTGTTGGTTGATTGCTTCAAGACAGTTATTCTTTCTGAAGTGAGATTGTATGTCAGTGTTGTTTTAATTTACATTTCATCGATCACTAGTGATGAGGATTGCTAGTGATGAACATTTTTTCATATATTTATATTCTTCCTTATTCTCATCCTCTGAGAAGTGTGTGTTCATCCAGGATGCCCATTTCTGGACTGGGTCTTCAAATTAAGGGCCATAATGTGTTTTAGTTCATCAATTCTAGTGAGCAGATCTTCGTCTGAGTGTTTATTAGTTAAGAATTTTTGAAATTTGTGGGTTGTCAGGGAAGCACTTATTCCACTGAGCCATCTCCCAGCCCTTTTGTGGGTTGTCTTTTCACTTTATTCACGGCATTTTTTTTTTTTTTTTTGCGGAACCAGGGATTGAACTCAGGCTCTAGTGCTTGCCAGGCAAGCACTTATTCTACTGTGCTATCTCCCTGGCCCCTCATGATATTTTTTGTTGCAAAAACTTCTCAATAAAAGGTGGTCCAAGTTGGTAATTCTTTCAAGTATTACCCATGCGATTTGACTTTTGTTCATCAATTCTTCTACTTTCTCTTCCAGGAGATTTACTGTTTCTGTTCTAATGTTTAGATGCTTAATCCATTTTAACTTTAGCTTAGTGCAAATTTTAGTCATTGGCATGCAGAGAACGTTTTTCCAGCACCTTTTGTTAAAGAGGCTATCTTTCTTCCAGTATGCATGTTTGCCTCCTTTGTGGAAGATCAGTTGGCATAGTGTGTTTGTAGAGGCTTCTCCCTCTTGTAATCTATTCCATTCATCTCCAGGTCTATATCATTGCCAATACCATGATGATTTTATCACAGTAGATTTGTAGTATAATTTCAAGTGAGGGATTTTAATGCCTCCTGCCTTGTCTTTGCTGCCCAGGATTGCCTTTGCCATTCTAGGTCTTTTCTGGTTCCAAAAAAAATTTAGGAATGATTTCTCTAGGTATGGGAGGTATGTTGGTGGTAGTTTGATAGGGATTGCATTAAATCAGTACAGTAATTTTGGGAGTATGGCTATCTTCACGATGTTTGTTCTTCCTACCCATGAGCAGAGAATATCTTTCCGTTTTCTGTAATCCTCTATGATGTTTTTTCAGAGTGCTGTAATTTTCCTTGACAAGATCTGTGACTTCTTTAGTTAGATGAATTCCAAGGTCTTTCATTTTTTGTGGTGTTATTGTAAAAGCTATTGTTTCTCTAATTTCCCCCTCAATGTGTTTGTTATCTGTGTAGAGAAATGCTATTGACTTCTGGGTACTAACTTTGTATCCTGCTATGCTACTGAATTTGTGTATCAATTGTAGTAGCTTCTTGGTGGAGTTTTTTGGGTCTTCCCAATAAAGTATTGTGTCATCTATAAATAATGATAATTTAAGTTCTTCTTTACCTATTCTTTTTTGTTTTGGTTGTCAGTCGTGTCTAATGGCTTTAGGTAATGAATCCAGAACTGTATTGAATAGGAGGGCTAATAGGGGAAATCCTTGTCTAGTACCAGATCTGAGAGTAAAAGATTTCAGTTTTTCCCCACTTAGAATTATATTAGCCATTTTGTTGTCATAGATGGCTTTTATCAAATTGAAGTAGAGAGGTCTTCCCATTCCCAGGCCCCGCAAATGTGTCAGAGAGATTCTGCTCTGTTCTGTACCCTATGGACCAAGCCTAGTCCTGTGATGAATCCTACCTTGTCATGGTGCATGCTCTTGATGATTTGCTGTATCTATTTTCTAGGAATTTAGTGGAGATTTTTGCACCAGTTTTTTTTTGTACGCTAATGTCTTTTGCATTTATTCTGGGTGGGCTTAGGACCTGAGTCTGCATTGTGCTTCTTTTCTTTGTCATTTTGTATAGCACTATCCTCTGTCCTTTGGTGTAGAGCTGTTGGTGCAGTTATAACCTTAACACCTACCCAAATTCTTACCCAAGAGAGATTATATGGTTGAGGCTGTTAAAATTTTGTATTTACAGAATTACAATAAGGAGCACTAATAATGGATAGTGATATTTACCAGTTGACACACATTTGTAAGTGATGGGTTTGTATTTCAGATAGTCAGAGAAAACATTTTGTCTTTATAGTGAAGAGAGTATTGAATTGGGAATTTGCATTTAAGTTAGTTCCCCTAAGTTCTGTCTGGTTACTTCCCCTTGATATATCTGGGGCCTTCCAGGAACACTAGTTCACCCCAGTTACCTTTTGACCCCTCTATAGTTGAAGAAAGAGAGAGAATGCTCTCATAGGTCTGGGTCTAGCAAAGTATGTCAGCTTACTGGATCTGGATCCGGATCTAAGCAGTTTGAAGTCGTTCCAATGTGCCTGGCTTTGGTCTGGCTGCCTTTCCTCAGCTTTTTCCTGCTATATCCCATGCAGGTTAACCCATTATGTCCCTCTTGCAAGGTGTCTGCTCCTGGTGTAGTTGGGTGCTTCTGGCCTTTAGCCTCACTGCAGGGACTCCAGGTGGAGAGTTTCCTTCCAGGCCTGTATGTCAGGCCTGGGCTCTCTGGAGGGTTTCAAGAGCATGGCGGAAGGTCTTACACACTGGGCCAGGGCTGGTTCTGTATGGGTCTGGTGTGTTCTTGAGAGCAAGGCAGATTGTTTCACTCACATGCTGGGCATGTCCTGGGTCTGGAGCAGTCTGGAGAGCTCAGTGGAACAGAAGCACTCCCTGAGAGCTGTTTTGTATCAAATAATCAATTTCACGGGCTACACATGGTTATTTGTAACTTGAAGACTATTGCTGTCTTCTCATAAGACCAGGAAAGACAATATTATGATGTGCAAGAAGTACTTGCAGTCTCTATTGCAGTTTATATAGGCAGAGAGCTCAAGAGACAGAAACTTTAATTTCCTCTTACAATCACTGTTCATTTTATGGAAGTTTCCAAGGACACTAAATTTCCAAGGACTTTTATGGGTCCTGTTTGTTATGCTTTGTATCTAGATGTCCCTTCAAAGCCTCTTTCAAGCATAGATAGAACTTTTTCAGAGGTGGTTGAATCTAGAATGTGTGGTGCTAGAATTGTTTCATGGTTCAATAAGGGATAGAAAGTGCTATGATGCTCTCTTGTTGCCTTGTTATCTTCTACCTGTGATGAAGTCTTTCTTTGTACTTAATGCATCTCTGCCATACTATCATGCCTTTAAGCAAGCAGATTTGGACTGAAATCTACATAGACTGTGAGCTAAATAAAACATTTCCTTTTAAATTTTAATGCTGGCTATTTTGCTTCAGCAATGATAGAACAATAACTCAGTCACTGCAATTCTATATTCTTCTATTTTGGATGCCCGACTCCAAAACTAACTCCTATCTTTCTGTCAAAAGGGCCCTGATGACCTAAACCCTGAGACCTGGACATTTTTTTTTTTTTGGACATTTATTTTTTGTCAAGGCATATAATACCAAACTAATTTTAGGAAAATTTTTAAAATTTTACTTTCATTTGAGGAATCTATAAGCTAATAAATGTGTCTGGGCTTGAAATTAGGTTCTACTGTCTTATCCTCCCTCATTTTGGGGATTGTAGGGACTATGTCAGTGATGCCTTTTTGAGTCAATAATATTTATATTAGTAAAGGTCTTATTTCTGTGACCAAATTTGTGAGAAAATCATGTGAGAGGTGTAAAGATTTATTTTCCCTCCTTGTTTCAGTGATGTCAGTACATTGTAAGCTGGCTCATTGTTTCAGGGATAATTACTATCATTTTTTATAACCCCATCATCTAGCCTTCTAGCAAAAACTAAAATTTAAAATATTACAGTAACTTTAACTGTTTATCTATGCAATTGTTTCTATAATCTTTCTAGAGGGAGGATTTTATCCTTCCTATTGAAATATCAGAATATCTATGGTCTTACAAATCACTAGCCATACTTGATTTCTTGCTGTGTTCATAAGAAAAAGTAAAACTGAATTTTTGTGCTGGAGGAGGCAGATGAGAAGATTGCTGAATTTTTTGAACCTTCGTTAAACAAATATAACATGTCTACCAATAAATCAGTTTTCACCTCTTTGAAGGACTCCAGAAACCTTATGAAAAAGTCTCATGATATTTGTTACTGTGTTATTTTCACAATCACTGGTCACTGATAAATGAGTTTAATTACCACACATTAATCCCACTCCCTTTATGTCATTCATTTAACTCCTACAAAAATACTTGCCACTTAGCACTTTTTGCCAAATTACAAAACAAGATAACTGATTAAATTTTTTCTTTGAATGAAGTAGAGGCAGCATCTCTAAATCATGGAAAATTACCTCCACGTGGGTTGATTTAAGTAGCCAATCTTTGAGGAAAGTCTTATTTATTGGTAAGTATTTGGAGAAAACACAGATAAACTGTTCACTTATTCACTGTACTTAAGTAAACATTTAAGCTGTTTCTTAGATCAGTGACTACTTTTCAATACAGCATGCTCAAAAATGCTATTAAAAATAATACTGTGACCTCAAAATGATTTCTTAAACATCACTATTTGATTCCTTAATGGGTGATATACCAAATAAGAGTATACTCATTAGGTCTATGTGAAAACCTTTTTAGACTGGGGTAGAGACAAAAGAGTGAAAAGGTCTGAAGTTCATTGTAAAATTTACCCCTTACCTGGAACAGGATACATTATCAAAAGATTACCAACTTGAGGAATAGAATTGGCTATAAATTAAAATATTCTGAGTCTGGGTAAGGACACGTGACTTTTCGGCCTCATGTTTTTTCCTATGAGAACAGCACTCAACATTCACAGGAGGATAGACTGAAAGTCATCAGATGATAAACATTAGTACGAAGAACGTATCCTAGAGATGACCAAGAGAAGGGCATTGTAATTTAAAGAGAAATTGAGTAGACAAAATGCCAGCACCTAAAGCGTAGTCGGTTCTCAAGAAACCACAGTATAAGTGAAGCAGTACTGTGTATAAATGCAGCCCACAAATAAAACAGAAATTATTTGAATGTTATTTCAACCTTCCTTCTTTAAACCTGTTTTAGGGTCACTAGAAACAGCATGAATCATTTTATATCGTAAGAGGCATTAAGTAGCAGAAGAAGAAGAAGAGTTCTGCAAGACACTTAATTTGATATGGGGAGAGTGAAGCACAGTGAGCTCCAGATGAACTCAATGAAGAGTTCTAGTCCCAATATTATTTTGCCAGTTACGTGAAAGTGAAGAGAATCACAAGCAATCTCAACAAGGTTATCTACTCACTTTGTTAAGTCCTTTCTCCTAGGATAATTATGATGTGTATAAAATTTTGGGGAATATAGCAAAGGGGCTGATGTATATTATGCCCATAATGAAGAACAGTTATTGGTTTGATTATGTTGATCTCATACACTTATAGTGTTCGTTTATGTTCTAAATATAGGTTTTCTCATAATACAAAGTGCTGACTATTATAGAAGACAAAAATGTTCCTTTACAAATAAAACTAGTTCTCTTTAGATTTCAATATTTAATGTAGGTATACTGGTGCCTTAGTCGGTTATACGTGATTGAAATTTTGTAGAATTTCAAACTTCTTCCTTCATAGCTGATCTTCATTCTATTTGCTACTTTTCAGTCAATCAAAACTTTTGTCCTTAGTTTTTGTGTGTCAAATTACACCCAAAATAAATGTAAAAATTTCTTTGAAAGTGGGTATGGTGGTTGAGGCCTATTTTACCAGCGTAAAATTGACTACGGCAGAACTTTAGTAAGTTTTAAGTCCTGCCTCAGCAAAATAGTGATTTAATGTGTCCTTCTCTCAAAAATAAAAATAAGAAAGGCTATGGAGGTAGTACAGTGTTAAGGTCCTGGGATCTCTCCGTACTTCATAGGAGGGAAGAGGGAAGATGGCCCTTTAAATAAAGCCATCACTGTACCCCTTAAGTCGTGACATTGTATCCTCATACCTATTGGATTATTAGTAACTAATTTCAGACGAATAACAATCTTATCTCTCAAAAATTCCATGAAGATGACATAAATAAGATATCTAGTTTTTGCAGATTTCAATGGAATTGAAGAAGAGAGGCGAATGTCTAATAATTATAATCATAAAGATGAATTTCTCTTTGGATTATTTAGGAACAGCAACCTTTAACAACTTTCCAAATAAGTATTTGGGGATAAATGCTGAGAATTACATTTTAAGGCACTAGTACTTACAGTTTATTCAGCTTCACTTGACTCACCATCTGTCTTGAACTAAAACTTAACTTCCTTTGAAGAAATTGAAGGTTTTAGAATTTCCAAATGCTGTGGTTAAAGGAAAACACTTATTTCAGTGTCTTGTGTAGAACTGCTACTCATCCTACATATATATTTTTTTACTTGTCCTTGGTTATACAAATGATAGATGATCCTACCATTGTTCACACAAGAATATTCTTCCTGTCTCAAGTTTATTTATGCATTGCCTGACTCTAGTTAAACCTATGATTCTCAGTATTAGTGCAGTGTCTTCGAAAAGGCAGGTACTCAATTCAGGTTCGGGAATAAATGAAAAAGTGAGGATGAAATCCATTCCATTAAGATTTCTTCCTCAAACACTCTCAGAATAACAAAGGCATGTATGAATCATTAAATTTTAAAGAAAATGAAAGTAGAGGCATAAGAAAGCCAACAACTGTATGTCTTTTAGATAACTTTTGTTTTTTGATTCTGCCAAGTATATAAAACCTAAGTTTTTCTTTTTTTCATAATTTTGTTGAGAAACATAGCAATGAGACAGTTTCAAAACCAATTAGTAGGACAGTTTCAATAATTAATGCACTGCATATTGTTGTCTTAGTGGTTATTTATTGTACAAGATGCAGGCATGTTATCCTGTCCACAAACACTATTAGAACAAATCTTGCTGTTCATTGAATTAAGAGAAAGTAGCTATATATCTATTGTATTTTGAATATATAGATGCAAAATGGTCATTCATTTGTATCCTTTTGTTGTTTAGTTTTCTCAGAGAAAGGTATTCCATTGTCATTTAAATATTGTAGGTGCATGAATTCAGCAAAATATTCCAATATAATCCAGTAGTCTGTAAGAGTAGTGGGTTGTCTGTAGGACTGGCAATGTTACACATCGTTGATTTGACCTTTTTACAGCTCAGCATATTAATAGGGCTTTACTTTTCGTATTTCCTTTTTATACTTTCTGCTGGACAGTTAAGACCAAGATAAAGCAAGACCTATATAACAAGAAATGTAACTTTTGTATTTGATAAGGTCAGTCAAACCTGAGTTTTTCTTATTTTCAATGAAATGCCACATTGCTTTGAATTACATCAAAAATATAAAACTCATGAATCTATAAGTCCTTTCAGAACACAGAAGATGCCATTCTACTTAATTTGAAAAATGCATTATATTTATGAATAGCATCATTTTTGTTTACCTTATCACCTAACGACTTACAAAATTTTATTTTTTGTGTAATATATATATACACATACATATAAAATCTTAATTCCCCTTTTTATTCCCTTTCCTTCCTCTCTACCTACCCCATCTCTTGATCCCCTTTCACTGGAGAAAAGTCTATCTCCATGTTTCCCATTATCTATATTATCTATCTTTATTTTTAAATAAATATGCTCTTTATTTATATTTGGATATCTCATATAAGGGAAACCATGTAATACATAAACTTTTGTGTCTCGTTTATTTTACTTAATATTGTCTCTGGGTGTATCTATTTTCCTACCAATGACTCAGGTTCATCCATTTTTATAATGGAATAATATTCCCTTGTGCATAAATATTACATCTGCATTATCCATGCATCTTTTGCCATTGTTTTTTTTTTTTTTTCTCAGAATTGGGGATTGAACTCTGGCCCTTGCACTTGCCAGGCAAGCAGTTATTCTACTGAGCCATCATCCATGCATCTTTTGATGGACATGCAGGAAGCTTCCAAGATTTAATCTTTAGGAATTGTGCTTAAAGCATGGGTATTCATATGT
Organism: Ctenomys sociabilis; assembly: GCA_004027165.1. Classification (NCBI taxonomy): domain Eukaryota; kingdom Metazoa; phylum Chordata; class Mammalia; order Rodentia; family Ctenomyidae; genus Ctenomys; species Ctenomys sociabilis. The sequence continues at coordinate 9,327 of PVKA01040874.1, read as the reverse complement.
CACTATAATACTATGTCTTTAGAAGATATCTAGAAGGGACTATTTGGGTCAAATGGATATCTTGGTTTTAAACTTTTGAAAACACTTCATACTGATCTTTATAATAGTTTACTAGTTTACATTCCCAATAACAATATAGGTTGCTTTTGTCCAACAGCCTTACCAGCGTTTGTTATTATTTCATTTCTTGATGATTCCCATTCTTTCCAGGATGAGGTGGCATCTCAGTGTTTAAATTTTCATTTTTCTAATTACCAGCAAAGATGAACATGTCTTTTGTGTGTTATTGGTTATTTGTACTTCTCTGTGTTGTCCATTTCACTGGCCCATTTCTGACTATGTCTTTTGTTTAACTGTGTCTAATTTTATGAGTTCTCCATATATTCTAGGTATCAATCCTCTGTCTTAAGAGTTCCTGGCAAAAATATTTCCCATTTCTGTAAGTTCATTTCAGTATAATTCTTGTTTCCTTTGCTGTGTAAATCTCTTTAAGTTGATAGAATCCTATTTACTTATTTGTGGTACTCCCTATGAAACCATGGTTGTGTATAAAAAAATCAGTATTGGTAACTATGTCTTTTAGTATTTTTATCTTTTCTTATATTCCAGCTTTTTAAGAGTTCATGCCTTAACATTTTTTTTAGGTTTTTCTTTTTTGTTTTTTTTTGTGTGTGTGTATTTAGTAAGGGTAAACAGCGTCTCACTACACAGGTCAGATTCGTAATGATGCTCCTGTTTTCAGCCTCCCAAGTGCTGGAATTACAGGCATGTGCCAGTACACCCAATTTCAGTTGCCAATCTTGGCACAGCCCAGGGTTGGGGCCTGCATGGAATCATGGGGCTTGAACCTAGTCTGTGTCTCCCTAAGCAGGCACTTTAATCCACTGAGGTATTTGGCTGGCTGTGATATTTTTTCTTTCTGGTACCAGGGATTGAACTCAGAACCTTGTGCTTGCCAGGCAGGCATTTATGCTGCTGAGCTGTCTCCCCAGCTCCCTGTAGTGGAGACTTTAAAATAGATAAATCTTGGAAACAGCCCACATGCCTGTGAACAGATAAATATATAAAGAAACTGATATTTTTTACAATGGGGGTACTACTTTGTCATAAAGAAGGATAAGCTTGAGATATTAGATAAAATGTGTATATTGTGACTGTAATAATCGTTAGTGAAATAAGTCAGATACACAAGGTTAAATATCTCTTTCTCTTGTGTGGGAAACATAAAGGGAAAATAAGTAGCAAAATGGAAGATAGAAAGTGGAAAGCAGGAAGAATATGTTCAAATGGGAAGGGGAGCAAAGGAGTGTTGGGAAGAGAAGGAGGGGTAAAAAGAATTTTTTAAAATGATAATGGAAAGAAAACAATGGAAACAAAGCTTTTGAAAATGTTGAAAGGAGGGAGAGGAATGCAAAAAAAGGAATTAAGATATATTATGTACTGTGTCAAATATCCTATAATGATTGTGATCATTGTGTATGAAAAATATATGCCTAAAAAAACAAAAAGAAAAAGGCCAGTTCCATTTTGTCTACTGTAAAATGAAACTACCCACCAAAGACCAAACTTAAATCTCCGATACTAGAGGTCATATGAGTGTATGTATTATCTCCATCTTGCATATCCTGGTTTTCCCAGTTTTGTCAACATAAGTTCCATAATATAGGGGTATTTTTATGGTATCAGGATACCTTAAATTCTCAGTCAAGAGATATACTTTAAATTCAGGGTGAGACATTGAATGTTCGATTTTTTGAACATATTTCTTAGACTTCAGGCCATTGTATATATGCCCACAGAAGTGTAGATTGTGTAGCAAGATACCACCTTTAACTTAAACCCTTTAACATATACTTGCATGCCTGGCACTTATGCAGGATTGACTCTGTAATTCTAACTCTTTTGAAGTAGATGGCCATGCACTTATGATTTATAGTCTGCTTTAGCTACTGGATCATTTTTGTGGACCTCGTACTGTGTTATGTAAAGGCACATCCTCTTTTTATGTAGTGCTTGTTATGTATGTGAATGATGTTATAAAGGATACTGTGTACCCACAACAAGTGGAACATACCATGACTTTTTTCAGGGTTATGCACAGTATAGATCATTTTCTTTGGTGCTAACCCTTTAATGTCACCCAAGGACCTTCCCAGCACCACTGAAAGGATCTAGAAACTTTCCTGCTAACTTGATGTTGAAGAAGCACAAAGATCAAAATGCCTCTGGCAAAACAAAAACAAAAACAAAATCCTGTGGATGAATTGTTCAGGCGATCCCTGCCAAGACTCCATGAGTTTCAAGTTTGTTAGTGGAGTTTAATCATTGTAAGTTTTGAAGTGGATTCTTCCTAGTCTTTAACTTTGTCTATGTATAGACTCTTGTCATATCCTGGGCATTTTCTGCATTGTTTATCTGAATCTTTCACATTTATGCTGAGACTACAACCACCCTAAACCTCCAGCATATAAAGTGAGTAGTCATCCTTGTGTAAAACCTCTAAACTAGGGATGAATATGGGACTGAATATGGCCATTTCCCGTATATACTTTGATAATCAATAATTTCCTCTGTCAAGGTCAACACCACAGATCTTCATAATGTGTGAGACTTTATCTCTAGTTAATTAATATTGTTACCTTTTGATCACTGTAGGAAAATTGAGTAGAATCAAATGTAAGTATTTTTATTTCAATTTTCCAGAATGTGATAGCATGACAGAACTCTGTAATTATTCTGTTCTGGGAAGTTTATTATCATCATCTTTACTATGCGTCCAAGCCTGGAGCAATAACAATGTTTGGGATATAATATCACTTCACCAGACCAAAATAATTTATTAACCTACTTTTACTGAGCAAGAAATGAAAAAAAAAATGTCACAGCTTAACAGGCTTGCCCAAGGCTTACCACAGTTCACAGAAGAACAAAAAATGGCCACATTCAGACATTATCTTTCTACATCACTGTTTTCTGGAGTCCTAACTCAGAGTGTCTGCCTATGCTAGAGTATGAGCTCTAGTCCCCACCTACTGATAACTACTGTCTCCCCGTCCCCTGGTCTCATCTACCTGAGAGATTTGAGAAGGAAGGAATAAGACCTCTCATTCATCTACAAAAATTGGCTTAAGAGTGCCCGCTAGGAGACCTGTGCAGATCCCTTTTAAGGTATTTATCTTGCATTTTATGGACAATAACACTATCTATGCTTGGGAGATGGCTCAGTAGAATACTCGCTTCCCAGGCAAGAGTGAAGGCCTGAGTTCAATCCCTGGTTCTGCCAAAATAAATAAATAGATAGATGATAGATAGATAGATAGATAGATAGATAGATAGATGATAGATAGATAGATGATAGATAGATAGATAGATGATAGATAGATAGATAGATAGATAGATAGATAGATAGATAGATAGATAAATGGCTAGCAGTATCTACTCCGAAAGAGTTATAGTCACAAAGAGTTAGTCCTGCAGGACTATCAGTCACAAGAGTGTACAAAAAAGTTTTCATTCTTTTGCTGATCTGATATGATATGAGGCTTCACAGACAAACTTCCCTAAACCAAAGCACAAAAAAGGAAAAGTGGAATACTTCTTCAGGTGATACCTGCAAATAAACATTGAGCTGAAATCAATAGTGGAGTTTTATTATATTTGTATGTTCTTGGGTGAGGTAGGTTTTTGGGCTTTTTTTCATCTAGCAGTGTAGCACTCTATATGCAATTACTCCCATGTTGACAAGAGACTGCCATTCGAGCCATGACACTCAATTTATTGAGAACCATGGAGCAAAAATTACAGTGTGGAAATACTGACCTCCTACTTTGATGTTTAAATATTTAATTAAAAGTCTCAGAAACTTATAAGTGTTCCAACTATACTGGAACAAGTGTCCCATTATTTTTCACACCACACATACAAACTAGCGTCAGATCCTACCTTGCTCTTTTTGTGGCATGATATCCTATCCATGAGATAAGACATGACTTCCTAGTGACCAACAAGGAAGAAATGATGTAATACTACATGTGTAATTCCACATAACTCTGGAATGACACCATAGATTGAAAATGTCACACTCCTTGTATTCTGAGATTTAGGTCTCTTTTATTCATAAGTCAGAGTCCTTATGCTTGGGCTTTTTATCATCTGGGACTATTCTTTCTGTTGACTTGGGATTACTACCTCAGCAAAAGTACATGATGCTCTGAGAAGAGAAAGGATGTCTTAAAGTTATCTAACCTGTGGTTACCTGTCCCATGTGTTTCCCAAGTTTGATGAATTTGTTCATGTTAAGGCTCATGGAGATTCTTCATCCCAAAGCAACTGGTACTGGTGGTCTTCTATGATAGTCCTTGAATTCTCAAGTGCACTGAGATTTATAATCTTGGCCTGAGTTTCCTTGGTGTCTATAAAATACTATTTCTGATAAATTTCATGTTGTAGTGAATGAGCTTCTCTTCTGGATGTTTCTACTTGAGTCTTCCTAAAACTGTCACGTAATTTGAGACCACATATGTATAAGTGATTTCTTTTGCCTTCAGATATATTTTGCAGGTATCTGTCAAAAGTAAGGATTCTTCTTATCCACTAAAATCTACTCATCTATGTTGGAGAAAGTATAGATTATATCTCTGAGATATCTGAAGAAAATCAGATATGTCTTCAATTTGACCTTGCAGAGCTGACAGCAAGAGATGAGCTTTTTGGATATCCTCACAGTAGGCACTGGTTCGTCCCACAACCATCACATGCAGTCTTTCATATGTTTAAGTGGTGACTGCTGTGCTTCAGGGCTCTGGACATGCTTCTGGGTTCACTTGAAGTTGCTCTTGCTTCTTCCTCAGATTCCTCATTACTTTGTCTGAGTCCTTCGCTTTTTTTTAATGCAGTTTGTGCTTCTCATGTCAATGTCCTTAATTCCCAGTGCCCTATAGAGAAACAGCAGTTTCTTTTGGTGCAGAGCCCTAGCTGGCATATTTTGGCCTGAGAACAGACTAATTGCAGGAACTGGCAGCTCCGTGTTACCTCAGTTCTCTTTCATTGTGATCCTCATCTTCACTTCCATTGCTTTGATGTAAGGTTTTAGAAAATGTCATAAAAACTTGCAAATATTGTTTTTATGTGCCGTTATATTTATTTCATAGGTTATATATGTTATGGGTAAGTATGAGGACCAGGAAGGGAGAGAGTAGACTAGGTGATAGGCTATCAAGGAAAATGCACACTGAATCATTGCTTCTTTTCTCCAGCCAGATTTAGTCTCTTATTGAACTTCCTTTTGAACAGTGTTAAATAACATTGGGTTAAAAATTTTGTACATTTTTAGTATAAATTTATTCTTTTGCATAATAGTAGAGGGATGTGCATGTCAGTATTCAGACCCTGTTGAACAGCAAGGTGTATGTACATGTGCAAAAATGTCAAATTGAGTTTTTTTTAACCCACCTTTATGCTCAGACTAACAGATTTTGCATATGTTTATCTGAGCATCATTGAAGGTAAAAATACACCCTCACTCATCTTCTGCTTTGTAAACAGGTGCTTTACAGAGTGCCATAATAGAATGTGGCATTATTTTGACTTGTTTCTTGTAGAAACAGCCTAATTCAGTACAATGGTACATCAAAAAACAATATTTGCAAGTTTTAAGGTGTTAAAATTGAATAATCAGTATTCATACATGGATGATAAAGAAGATAAAGATTTTGAAATTGGGCAAAGCTCCTGGGACAGTGAAATGAAGTGAGAAACAACCAATAAAGACATATGGAATACAGAACTCTTAGGTTTCTATAGAAAATGAAATGAGCATATGAGTTTGCTTTCTACTAGTAGAAGGGGTAAAACATGTTCATGCAACCCAGTCAAATCATCTAATGTTAGAACTAGGTCTGAAAATATAGTACAGATCTTGGCAGGGATGAAACATATTAGACCTAAGACCAGCACTGTTAATTAGTGTTGGAAATTGTAACACATGAAATTTTACAAGGTACACAAATCCTGAAATAGAGCTTAAATATTCTCTAAGCAGCAACAGCCACTCTAAAATGTACCTGCCATGACACCTTACTAATTGAACTAAAAACATTCGTAGATCTTCTGCACTTACTGCACCTAGCTGTGTTTTCTCATGGTTATCAGAGGAATGTAAAATATGTATGGAAAAGTTCTGGGTCTAAGCTTGAAGTACATAGAATACTGAAGACACTATGTTCTGGTTTCTTTTGAAATTACCTGAGAGTTGATGACAAAAACACTTGCTAAGAAAGAAAGACCTGATAACCTAGCTGTTGTCCTCTCATCATTTGAGAGATTTGTGTGTAATTTTCAAGCAATTTTGAAACCATCTGGATACATGACTTTTGATGAGCATCTTGCAGCATTTGGTGGTACAAACTGAAAAAGTCTAGGGCATTTATCAGGGCAATAGTAAAAGAATTGAAGATACTCTAAGTAAGAAAGAAACATACAAGACAGTTTTTAACCACTGGGATAGCTAGATACAATAACATCTTGGACCTTCATTGTTAGAGGGTGGGATCTGGGGCTTAGCAAAAGCTTGGAAGAATATTATTTGTGACAACAATCTGATCTGATCATTTCATCTCTTTCTCCATCAGGTTACATGGTGACATGTGTACCTTTGATGCTCCAAGAAACAGATCCTGAATTGTACTGCTCCAACAGAAGTGTAAACAGTGAATGTTGTGCTAAGTACAGACACTGAGGAGAATCAAGAGAATATTAATGACTTAGAAGCAATGTTATGTGAGGTTGTCTATATATGGTAGGAAAAGAGTCCTGTTTATTTCCCAAGGACTTCACCTGAGGTTGAGTTTTACTTTGGAAATAATGGAATTGGGATGCTGGACTATTTTCCAGTTTTATGCCCAAATTGAGGTGCCTCTTGGATAGTATAATTTCACAGATAACACCTCTTGTAGAAGTTGGCATCACTGTTATTACATGAGATTCTGTCCACCAAAATATATTCTTATTTTTTTTAGCATGACTAAGGATTGAACTCAGGCTCTTAAGCTTCCAGGTAAGTGCTTATTCTACTGAGCTATCTCCCCAGCCCCAAATATATTCTTAGAATAAAGTGGTCTGTGTAAAATATGTTCATCCTATGCTAAGAAATACAAAAGACTTAATCCACTACAACAGTGAATAAAATCATACATTAGACTTATGTGGAGATGAAACTCTTGACAGTATGCTAGAAGGTACAGAATATAGGGCATAATTTATATCTTTTATTTGTGCAAATGTGTAATGAAAGATACAAATTATCTGTCTACACACACCCAGCACACAAGAGTGTAACAGATACAGGCAAATAGCTGTATTAATTCTTCTTTCAAAATGCAAAAAAAATGAGAGTAAAATAGTCTTGGTCCACAGCACTTATGAAATCCTGTTGTGAAAATGTTGAATTCCTGAATTAAAGTTTTATTCTTTGAATAATTTCTGTGGATATCAATGATAATTCCTGTGTTCTTGGTTTGCCCTTTTGGCTCATATTTTCTTTTTTATGGAAGATAGCATGTGTTTGCAACTAAATATGCAGAACAGTTACTTTGTAGACTGTGATTGAATAAACTGAGAAAAGCAAGGGCCCATAATGTCTATGTTAACTTATCCAGTTACAAGTTTCCCTTTAAAGGGAAGAGTTAAACATAAACACTAAAATCCATTTTATATTCTCCACTGTAGTTTCTTAATGTTGAGATACCATCTAAGGGAGCTGTCATTTGATGAGTGTTCCAACACATTTCTTTTACAGTATTCTTAAGTAACCTTCATTCTCCTTGAAGAACATGCAATTTTTCAAACACTCAAAAGACTCTTAGACATTTACAGATGACTGCTTTCATCTGGATACTTGCCTTCACAGTAATTCATTTTAATTGTCTCTGGTTTACTAGGACATTTTGTAAGGAAAGTTGAAAGACATTCAGGGAAAGTTAAAGGCCCTCAGTAGGGTTTCTGGCAATCTCCCTAAAAAGATTTAAATCCCTAATATATATACAGAGAGTGACAGGGTCTAAGAAATACAGAGAGGAGGTAAGGCTGGCTTGACTCACTTCACTTGCCCTTCACCTCCCATTAATCACAAAAGAAACAACAGGTAGGCTATATTATAAAAATCCACCTAGTTTATAAAGTATACACTAGCATTTAAATATAAGTGCATACATATTTTATTAGTCTTACCATATGAGCACAGTAAAATATGTAAGTACTCTTTTACTAATTCTGCTATAAAACTCAAAAGATAAGCACCTGAATGGCACAAAAGAACTGAAGTTCTTTTTTTTTTTTTCTGAAGAAGTTCTTATCCAATAATGTAAACATAGGAAATGGAGGATCAGTGGGAAAAATCAGAGTTCTCAGTTTTTGAAATACTCAATCAAGTTATAACAACTCTCAAAGGGAACAGCCAAGGGACTTTCATCACCATGTAATAAAAGAAACTTAGAATAAAGAGCCCTGAAAGCCAGGTCTGTGCTCCCTGCCTTACTCAGACAATGCAGTTATCTACTTGTTTTTTTCTTTTTTCTAATTAAATGATTTTGCTTTTCTATTTCTCTTCCCTTTCCAATAAAGTGATTTTGCTTCTTTTTCTGAAGTTATAATTCTAATTCTTTTATTGCATTTTTTTTACATATCACACAGACAAATATCTACCCTCACAAGACATGAATGTCTTATTTACTTCACATTTCTCCTAAGCACCAACACTCCAGTGATCTAAAACGAAAGCCCAACATCTTCCATAGTGTAGATATCCAGTGTTTGGAAATAAATGAATCAATGATAATGCCATGTAATTTATTTAGATTTAATTTTCAAATATTACTGTGAAGGTAGCCATAGCACACCATAGCAGTCTCACAGCATCTGAGAGCAGGGGCATGTCTATGCAAGTATGTATATTTTATTATGTATAAACATTGTTAACCTTACTAGGGAGCTCAATAATTTTCCATCATTTCGTTTATTCACTTCAATATTCTTTTTTTTTTTTTCATAATGTTTTGGTATTGTACAAGGTGCACACATGATATTATATTTACAGGTTTTTATGTAGCTGAATTATATCAAAGATTTAATACTTATTTACCTAGTGGATGACCATAGCACTAAAAGCCGACATAATATCCTGTCCCACCACCAATAGTGCAGATCTTGCCTCTCATAGAATTATGTAGAAGCACAGCGTTATCTATCCCAACTGTACTATCTATACACACACAGGATGATTTTTTCTTTCTACAACCCTTCCTTTGTCTACACCTGTCAAAAGTGGGCACT